>JBAJNP010000417.1:0-97830 GCA_036877545.1 Yasuhikotakia modesta | reverse complement strand
CCACAGCTAAATATAATATACACCACATAACACTAAATTGTCGCCCGTCCACATTCAATCTAATGAACATATATGCATAATAAACTCATTCTGACTCCAGACTCAATCCATAGGCTATTAAAAAATACATTTCCACACTCCTGGGGGAGAGACATGTAAAATTGGACTTAAGTATGTAATTTGCGGTCTTAAGAAAACAGGAAGGACCGTGTTGATGCTTAAGGGCGTTTGTGTGTTATGGAGGGATGAACGAGGACTGGAACGAGAGCTTGGCACATTGCCAGATTGAACTCACTGACTTTCCTGCAGCGCCCCTAAAATTGAGGCCAAGCTGCCTGAAGCCAAACGAAGCTCTGCAGAGCCAACTGGAGCACAACGGTGGATCTCTGAAGATATCATCCTTGGCTTTCCTACCCTGTGCCCTTGTAGCGTATGTCCAACATCTGTCATAAAACAACCCTTATTGATTAAACACAGATCTGACCTTTTCAATATATTGTAAACACGACCATCATGTGTTAAGTTGGGTGGTTTGAGTAAACAAAGCCTGTGCTGCCATCTATTGGTCAGTGAACGAATAACTAACTAACTAACTAACTAACTAACTACACATCAGTTAAGAATGAAAATACCGTAGAACAGAGATTTTCAGAGTTTAGCTCCAACCCAGATCAAACTCAACTGCCTGTAACTTTCTAATAATCCTAAAGTCTTGAATACCTTATTCAGGGAAGTTCTACTGGGGTTGACGATAAACTCTGTAGGAAATTGAACCTTAAAGGCCAAAGTTGGAAACCTCTGTTGTAGAAAGTTGAGCATGTTTACAGTAATAATTTCATGCAATGCATGGTTATGTAAAAACATTTTCACAAAACAAAACAAAGTAAACAGGTAAGAGATTCCAAGAATTTTATTGAAATATCAAGATAAATTTCAGCCCCAGTCCCTTATTGTTTCAAAAAGCACGCTTTGGGTTTTAGCGTTGACTCCATTCCAAAGCTCCCCACATTCCCTTTATATTCTTTATCTGTTCATTTATATTTTTTGTGCTAAAACAGCAACATTTTTTATTTGATGCAAACCTATACAACAGGTCATTTGGCACATTTTCCTCGGTCATCTCGTCGTCATGGAACAATCGTAACAGGTTCCAAACGTCATTCACATTCATCAACTTGTTGCATCATGTTCAGACCGTTTTCAGATAACTTAAAAGACCGTAACCAAAGTTATGTGTGATCAGTGTTCAAAAGATACTTCACGGTTTTCAGAAAGCTGTTTTTTGCCATTTACTTTCCTCAACTGTCCATCAACTTTAAATTGGGCTTCCGAAGATGGAACTTCAATGCTGAACTAATGCTAGCCAGATCGGTTCAGAAGGGACAGTTGTAGACATTTTTGGCTTTAAATTCTCATTGAACAGCAGTGTAAAACCACTGAAAACACAGGTCTTTTGTCATTAAACAGTCAGAAAGCATGCTTACACAAACGGACAAGGCAAGTGTCTCCTTGCAACAAAACCCAGGTATGGAGTAAGAGCAAGAAGCTGAGCAAAGTGCTGAATTTTAATATTTAAACATAAGAGTTCAGATATCAGATGTACAACTGATGCTTCAACAGGATCTGACAAATGAGCAACTTGTGGTTGAGGTTCCACAAGGCGGAAACCATGGTAACATGAGGAAATCTTACTGGAACATGTCATAGGCTTGTGATAGGTTCTCTGCACCCAGGTACACTAGATAGTGAGCACTCCCCGGTGAGTTGTTTTGAGTGACCGATGCCTTGAATGGAATTTAACAGTCATCTCGGAACGTGGAGGAAAATACTGTCAAAAATGGTGGAGAACCACAAACGCTCAGTGTTTAAGCAAGTGTAACCTGCTAAAGGGTTAAGTCAGTAGAAGACATTAGTGAACGAGTGTATTTCAGATCTTTTTTGCCAACCAGCCCCATGTCTTCAAAACAGGGGGCGTTAAAGGGATACAATCATGATCTTCTGGAAGAATGCCATCTAAAATTTGGCCAAGTGTCCAGACCTACGTTACAGTCATAACTATCAACACTGTAGATATGAAAGAGATGAACCACAGCTTAGAAGAGGCACAAGGTTCCAAGATTTGGCCACATTCCTTTCCAAAGATATGACTGTATTTATGCTCTTTTGGAACTTATGTTTTGAAAGGTGAGACTCTGGTACTCTGGTCACTATCTACAGAGCTTCAGGCCGAAGTCATAAAATATTGCATTGTAACCTGGAGCAGATGTGCTCCTATACCTTCGGAATGGCAAGTTCAACCCTGGTCTACCAGAGCTGCCCAAATAAATGGGTCTCCACTGTAGCTTAATACTGATTCTCTCGAAGCCTCTATAGAAATGGTTCTCTCACAACGGCAGAAGCTCAGTCATGTCCATTGCACATGGTCTAGTGTGTAGCACAAAATATAGGAACCGACAAGCCAAACAGTGTCATCCATAAACTACGAAAGGAAACATTCCTGATGGGGAAAACTACTACATTTGGGATCTCTTGAAATCCAAGGCAGCTTTTTGCATAAAATACTGACTGATATTAGGAAATTAAAGACCCAAAGGGTTGGAAAAGATGTTTAACATTCATACCAAGGGAGTGTGAAATTATAATCAGACTGATGTATCCCTATGGAAGACAATAAAGAAGAAAAAAATAAATATAAAAGAAAATAAAATAGAGTTTATCATTAGAACCTTCCATTCCATTACATACAGAAAAGATATCCATTAATTTTTTCCTCTTTCTAAATCTGTTTCTTAAAGTATCAGGAAATTGGGAATTGCCTAATACACTTCAGTGTGGTTATCCCTGCCGGGCACGCAGGAAAAGAGCCTCCAAAGAGTTTTCTTTCACACTCCGAGACCTCAGAACAGGGAAAGGAGTCGGCAACCAACACCCCATGTGGCTATCCCATAATGCATCAGGCTACACAGGTAAGCTTGGCCAAATACGCCCCAAGTCCCATTAAAATAAAGAAAAATGAAATTCATGGGACTGCACTGTCCTCACAAGAGCACTTGGCTCACTACAGGAAAAAATTGTTTCGTGGCATTTTACATTAGAGCAACTTGTTTTTAGAGCAAGCCAAGAAAAACAAAATAATCCAGTTTCTTTCTCTCTCAAAAGAGAAGGAAAGATTAAGAGAAATAGAGACAAAAAAATCTTGATATTAGTGCCAGTTTTGAAGTTGCTGTTGATCATATTCTGCTATCAGTTTTTTAATATGTGCCAGTTTGTTGTGTAGATATTCACAGCGATTCTTCTCTTGGCTATAGTTTGGATTCGTCTGTGAGAAGAGAAGAAAACACGATCAGTACTTTGATACAGACAGACAAACTCTCTCACACAGACACAGACAGACAGATAATCTGCTTACCTTCTTAATTTTGCGATACTCCTCTAGTATCTGATTGTGGATTGTCTGTGAAAAGATAAACCAAATTTTTACAACTGCGCTCCCTTATACAGTAGTCTTAAACAGTAGACATTTAAAACAGTAGTTATTAACATGAAACCCTAAGCTATAATCACCCCAGGGCTACAAAACTATTTATATTAAACGGTTCAATCTATGCCTACAATCCTAACAGCAAGGTCTAGTACTGAACTACATCAACGCTCAAACCAACCTTATGCTTAATAAAAACTTTAGTGCCTGAAATAATCACAAACCACTAGTGCAAATGAAAGCAGCAAAATGTGTTACACAGACCTCGGAGCGCTACACTCAGATTTCTGGTCAAATTGAAATATTGAGACGGTAATATTGAGAATTCAGGAAGAGCAAACGGCTCTCCATAAGGCAGGAACTCTCCAGAATGGTTTTCAGAAGGTTTGATTTCAACAAGAATTAAGTCTTTTACATGGGATGTTTCTACAAAAAAGTAAAAGGAAACAGGCTTGTACAACCGAACGTTTTATAATAGATTATTGCCACACAACCAGAGCTTCTTGGGACTGAATCAAACACTGATTGGACGAGGCTGTTCAAAGCAACCATAAGTAGATTTTATAAACATACCATTGACGACACATTGACATTTTCATTGTACTGGACCAAGTAGCTACTTATTAACTACTAATTAAAATTACGGCTTTTAAATTTTTTAAAATAAATGTATAATTCAAACTAGCATGACCGTGGGCCATTCAAATAAACAATACTTCACAACATGCTGCTTCAGTGATTTAACGTTATTGGCACAAATTGGTTTGTTGTTTGTAAAGCTAATTTCTTTGTTATTCTCCCAGGCAGGTTGTTTTTCTTTCCCGTTGGTGCTTTGACAAATGTTTTTCCGAATTACAGAGGCATCCGCTTTTGACGTGAACATTTCGACAGAACCCTGAATGAGTCAACTACACTCATTTCCACACTCAGAGCACGATGACTGCACTGACGGAGTAACACAGATTAATAAAAAATGAGGAAGTCGTAACGAGACGAGCAGATGTAGCGTTTCTGACCGCAGGAAGTAGTGTGAGTCACATGTTGTTTACAAAGATCTGTGGATACCTTGTACTTGTCTGTGCCTTGCTGGAGTTGTTTGAGCTCGGAGTCGAGTATAGTGAACTGACGCGTGATGCTCTCGATCCGTGCGTGGAGGCCCCGGTATTCGCTGTACTCTGCGTTAAAGTCGTTCTTGTAACTCTGACGTTGTTCTTGCGAACTTATCTCCATGTACTTTCTGTTGAGGAAAAACCAAGTGGGGAAAAAATTGCACACCGGTTTTATTTTACGCATGGCAAAGGATAAAGGACAAAACCAGGCTAAATATATTACAAACAATTCTTGCGTCTGCAGAGAGGTGCTTACAATAAATAGTCTGCCGTCTCCGACGAAGACGTAGGAATGCTGGAGCTGTCACACATTCCGTTCAGACCTGAAAGGAAAAAAAAAGGTGAATTCATGGACTTTGATTCTACAGAGCGCAGAAGACAACAAGGACGCTGCTCAATGACATCAGCTTGCGCTCAGGCTGAGGGGAAAAAAAAAACCCGACGTTGATATGAAAGAAACATGAGCTGAATAGGAATGTGTGAAAGTATGGATTTTCCAAAACTAGTTGGTGAATCAATAGTTGATTAATTTATCTACAACTGAAGCTGGTTTAGGGTGTCCAGCAGAATCAGGTGTTTCACAAAGCAGATAATTTAGCATAAAAGGAGAATTTAACATGGTAACAGTCAAATGGTTTAATGATAAAAAAAAAAAACTAGACTGACTGGGCAAAGAAGTCAGAAACCACCTCAGAGTTATTAAATGATTTGGAGAAACTTGTCCACACCTGTGCTGTCGTCGCTTGTTGTGATATCGCAGGCTTTCCTCTGATCCGAGCTACGTTCATCCTCAACTTTCTGCTCTCTCTTCACGTCTCTCTCTCTGTCCCGGTCTCGCTCCTTGGTCTTGTCTTTATCCTTGTGTTTTTTGGACTTTTTCTTAGACTTCCCGTGGAGAGAGGGCAGAGCGGACTTGCCCTCAGACCCTTCCAGGCCTCCGTGGGTCGGGGGCGTGGAGCCCCGGCCTTCCGTCTGCGTTGTGGAGCGTGGCGCAAACGATGGAGGTTGACTTAACCTTTCGGCCACTGCTGCCTCCTGACCGTCACATTCTCGGCCGTTGGAATCGTTGCTGCAGTCAGAAAGTGGATCGAAGGGTCGGGGAATCTCCAGCGGCGGGAAGTGAGAGCTGGAGGACTTTTCTCCCACTTGAGAACTAGATGAGTCCTTCCCATTTGACGAGCTGAGTTTGCCATTGACTAGCCCTGCGGACTTACTGGCTAGATGCGATATTCGGGGCTTCTTATTGGCCAGAGGATCAATGAAGTCCACTGCAGGTCGTTTCTGCTGGACGTAAACAGTGACAGTGAGTAAAATTGGGGGCGCTTAGGCACAATTAAACGATAAAGGGACACTCACACCAACAGCAATTACAAAGCTGGTTTGCTTTATGTTCCTACTAATTTAATGTTAAAATTACCATTTGACTTAAAATGACCATTGAACAGGTTTTCCATAATAAAAAATCTCTTTACAGAAAGCTTGAAATGGCGTTTTACTTTTGCAACATGATGTACAGATTAAAACAAACGACTGAGCAGGAACTCAACTTTAACCACTGGAGATTTGATTGGGCCATGACAAGTGGGCGTCGATATTATTGGCCAACATTTTTCGACGCCCACGCAGGCTTAGTTACATCGGTAGGAAAGTTGTTTCAGAGGAGATGTTATTACATTGATAAAAGATTTTGAAACATGAATCACGAAAACTAAGCAGGTAAATATAAAATGTTCTCGCAACCAAACCGCCATGTTTGGAGCAGATCAGATCTGGACGGGTTTATGAGAAGACGGGCTGACCTGAGACGGGGAGCTGCTGGCCGGTTCTTTCGGTGGGCTGACCGGACTTTCTGCTGCAGCCCCGCTTTGAGGCTTACACAGTTTTCTGAAGGACACAGAAAGAACCAGAAAACACTTGTCACTTATCAACATTCAGAAAAACTGCATTAGTGAGATTAAAAGAATCATTTTTTTCCTACAAGTGCACTAATCAGTTTGCATACAAAATTAAATATAAATAAAACATCAACTAATGTGCAGGTGGTGTGGATCTCACAGACGGAATTCTGGTCTTACTGAGCTTCCTAAAACCATCGTTTAATCTCCATTAGTGTCCATAAAACTCATTTAGTCCTATGAAACTATACACCATACCTGCTGTACAGGGGGCAAACAAAGTCGCAATGTATTTAACTAACAAACAAGTAACAAGTTTCTTGCAAGTCCAGAAACAAATTAGACAGAAATCGACAGATTAACACTACAAATCCAAATTGTGGGCTTGGTTCCCCTTTTAAATGCACTGCGTTCAGTTATAATGCATTTAGTTCCTTTTTGAAGGAACAATAACCATATACATTTAAATTACTTTTGCCTTTAGCCAGAAATGGCACAATATGAACATGTGATATGAAATACCTGTTACGCTTCAACAAAAATTGCAAATGACTTCAATAATTCAGAAGTACCTCCTTAAAAGGAACCTATTTTTTGTTAAATGAGGCACTGCCTATAGGAAAACTTAATATTTGTGTACAAGTGCCTGTGTTTAAAATGTAATGCACAATATTGTGACTATACAATGTAAGCCACTGTTTAGCACACTTATCAGCATTGCGTCTGGTAGAGTGCAGCTTGTTGTATATTACAGGCGGGTGTTTGTCAACAGGGGGCAGTATGACACAGCAGCCAATCCATCTGTGCGTGCAAGTGGGTGGGTGAACATGAGCTGCTTCGCTGTCCACCCAACAGTGTGTGCCCATGCATGGCCGGACCTTGGACCCGTGCCACCCACACACAGATCAGCATGTGCTAGAACAGGGTTGCATCACTAAACCCCTGACTGCACAACAGCTACGGCTCCTGCGTGTCAGCCGGGCGTTCCCAACCAGATGGAAATGTGGGAGGGCCGAACAGGGGGCATGCGCACGTAAAAAAGCGGTCGGCTGATAAGCGTCACGCAGAGGTCCGAAGTGCGCACCTGCGTGTTAGGTGTTTGCCCGAGACAAATATTTTGTTTTCAACAGATAACGGGACGCCGTGTTTCTTCTGCCTTGCACGTAGCCTCTTTAAATTTAGCTACCAGGGGCCAGAGTTCCACTAGCAGGTTCTGACGGGAACTTACTTTTGAAAAGCAGACAGCAGGGCTACTGTTAACATTCACCTACAGTACTTTCACATCACCTCTCGCAGACAGAAGGGAAAGTTCACTGTGCCACCTGACTACAGAAACAACAAAGCCATGTTGTTCAGCAGCAAAACAAAAAGCGCAGTTTGTGGACAGATTCACGGGTGTCCAAAGGTTGTTATTGCTGCTGCACAATGTATATGCGTAAATACAATTGCCAGGACATGGAGGAAACAAACTTACCGTACAAGAATTCTCTTCAGAATCTGCTGGTCCACTTCGGTGTAACCAGGCCAATCTTTCTGAACGTCCTTAAACAAACAATCCTTCAATGTGAAGGTGCTGTCTTTACCATTTAGGTTAGCCACCTATAATCAACCAAGAAAGAAAACAAATTAGAGTCTTTAGTCTTTGGAGTGTAAATGCTGTATTTCAACACCAGTGCAACACACAAACAAACAACTGTTAAAATGCTATGTTAAATACTACGGTGTTCACTACAGTGACTGTAATAAATGCACCCTGGCTGAGAAGCTATGTCCAAAAATGTAGTTTTGAATGTGTCAAACAGACTGAATAGGTTCCAAATATAACCTTAATATAATCTGCGAGCTGTGCTCAAAATAGAACGCTACCATATTGCTCTATTTTTGCAGCATGTATACTGCGCACGTATAGCATAGTACGCTGATCAGTGAGTGTGCTTTAAATAGCAAATTACCATATTACTTGACTATGCAGTAAATGCAAAGCAAACAGAAATAGTACACTACAGAATCGACTGTAAAGAAACTGCTAAAGAAATTATTCTACACAGACTGTTTTGGTTTGCAGTCTGAATTAAATATCATAAAAAAAATCCATGATACACTGAAATAAAAAGCCAGTGTACCATGAAATAACAAATGACGCAATGGAAAGACGCATTGTCTATTTATAGTCCGTCTTGGCTGGTTGCACACAAAACAAACATACCTGGGCAACCTAATACATTTTCACTAAACATGAAGTACAAAACTGCACACTGCGTGGGATGCCGTTTCCCACAATGCATTGCACCGGACCTGACCTTTCATTGGCAAAGTGACGAAATATGAACATCAACTGGAATTTACAAACCCTTTCAGTAAAGCCAGTGTCTCATTTCTGACTTTCATTTGTGCAAGATAAACATTCAGATGTGAATCGAATGTCAATCATTACAGATACAATAAAAATAAGCTTGTATATCTGTGCAAATGTGAATCAGTGTAAATGCAAACAAGTAATCACTAAGGAAAACCAGAATTGCACTAGGAACCTGTTGCAGGAGGCTGTCCAGCATCTCCTTGTCCTGAGGAGACAGACCATCCTTGGTGAGCCGCACCAGGAGTTCTGGTTTCCGGTAGGGTTTAAGGGCCAGTAAATGCACCAGCCGTTCCCTCAGTGGCCGCGGCGGGCTCTTTCTCTGACTGCTGGAGATAATGACGGGCCGCGAGGTCCGTCGCGACGGGGCCACGTCAGACACACCCATTATGGGCTTCCGGATCTGGACCCGCTTCCCTGAGGAGCCCAGGAGAAAAACGACTGGTCAAAATTGATGCATTTATGTGTTAAAGGAATTATCAATATAATGGTTGCTTTATATTATCAATATAAAGTTTCCTGAAACACTCACACCCTTAATATTTATGTTAGCAAAGGAGACAGTTCTTACTTTTGGCCAATGTTACAGTGTTGGGATGCTCATATAAACAAAGGTTTAAATAACGGTACCGTGCCTCTAAAAACACATTTACTCACTCTAATGTCACTCTAAACCTGTATGACCTTTTTCCTGTGGAATACAACATTTTGAAGTCAAAATATCTTCGGTGCTCCTCACAATCAAAAAAAGTCATGCAGGCATGAACAACATGAGGGCGAAGAAACGATGGAAGAGTTTTTGATTTTTGGTAAACTATCCCTGTAACCTTCTTCGGTACGTCCGTTTACCGAGAGCTGACTTCAGTGTATACTTCATCTTAAAATAGAGAAGGACCTTTTCAAACAGCAGGTATTCAATTTCCATATGCAGGACATGACTCAGGCTTAACTTAACCTGTGTCCCTGGAAACATGAGAGATCAGGGTTGTCTATGTGCACCAACTGCTGAGTCACGATTTTGGTGCATGAACACAATAATCTAAGAGTACCAAACCTTTGTAAACAATGATGTGATTTATTCACCAACGAGTTGGTTTTATTAACATCACAGCTCTGCTGCTCTGGTGAAGCAATGATGTTTCTGGGCAGGTTGTACTCCAGTCGCCAGGGTTCTCCGTGTAATATTTTTAGCCGCTGTCATCAGCAAGCGTTGGAACAGACAGATTCGTGAATTATGCAGCATGCAGACGCTCCAGACATGGAGCGGGAGCCTCAAGTGAAAACGGATCAAATTCTGACCAGCAGACGTCCAGAACCAAGCTAGTCCATTCGAGTGTTCATAACAGATTTAAATATTGCTCCTTAAGCTCTGACACAACAAGTCTGATGTCATTAAAGATTCATAGCTAATAAATATTTTAATTTTGCCCTGCTAACACCAAGCTTATAATGGGTACAGACCTGCTACAAGTTGTACGGACTTAATTGGTCGATACAGTCATGGTTTTTTGTCATTTTATAGTATATACAGGAAAGACCATGTATAATGTTATTTTGTTGGTTTCACTTAAGAAATGTAGGCTGGTTTTGTTTCAAAGGTTGGGTGAACCACCCCGGTAACTGTAGATACAGGCATTTGGTTGACGTACATTTGAGCTTTAGTTACAGGTTACTGCCCCCACACTTACCCACATATCTTCCGCCAGGCTTGATGACGATGGCTCCGCGGCTGCGGGTTTCCTCCTCAGCCTGAGCCATGCTTTGCCTGGCTTTCTGATAGGAGTCATCCGTGGCACACACCGTGATTTTGTCCTGGATCCCTCCCAAGCAGTCCAGCTGTATGCTTCCCTCACTGGAGAAACATCAAGCCAGTCAGATGTTCAAGACGAATAACCGACCAAAGCAAACTCCAAACAAATAACCCACCAAAACAAATTGAAAGAGTAAAACATTCCAAATGAAAAACAACTGAATAAAACATGAATAAACAAACAGTATTACTCCAAACAAACAAACAAAATGCACTTCATGCGTGCAAAAAACAACAACAACCTGGGCTACATTTCTCAAATGCATCATAAACATTGTAAATAACAGCAACAATTTTTAATATCAATAACAGCAATGAATGGTCTTTACAACCAACTGAATCTCAAGATGCTTCTGAGAAACACAGCCTAGAACATTCCAAACAAACAACCAAAATGTGCCGTTATCTCCCGCATTAACACTTTAAATAAGGGCCGTCATGGCTCTACTGTAGCCTGGAATGAGAGCAGCACATGTAGAACCAGACAGCATGACTTTAAGGAGTCTCCACAGAACCGATTCATTCACCCTGAAAGGCTGTGTAATATTTCAGCTACGCTTGCCCTTGCTTGTCTTTAATAGACGCGTGCAGCACAAATTGCTCCCATTCTAATCAATGAAGCGTCTACACCGGACGTTCCCACTGCGTCGTCCCCTCAGCCAACTGAAGTTTTACTGCTTACATGCTGCAGGGCAACTCCTCGATCGATTCGTCTGAAATACAAACTAATTTACTAATAAATATCGCTTCCTTTTCTTTTGTTTCGTAACAACTTCCGTCACAAACAAATTATGATATGAATTGTGTATAACGTATTTTAAGCAGTCATAGCAATACGTTTTCAGCTGAAATGTCAACATGTTTAAATCGAACATTAAGCAGCATACGCAACTATTTACTGTTGCCAAGCTCCAAGAGAGCTTACAGCTGATTGGTTATTTATAACAGAGCATAACAACGGCCGCTGCACTTCTGAGCAAGCAAACACAAACTCTCTAATGTACTTTTTGGATAAAAGCAGCAGCTAATTGACAAATTAGCCAATTACGTGATGTAACTGGCCGAAGATGGTTAAATGTTGGATTAATTATTTAAACAAGAGCCAATGAAACATTAAAACACGTCAACAACAAAACGGCCGAAAGAAAACGTTCTTTGGCTGAGACACCTTAATTCAAAGTTTTGACAGCTTTCATCTCACTATGATGTCATAGCTTTCATTAAGATTTTGGCAGTGACATAAAAAGTTGCAATACTTGGTTCATGCATTAGTACTGGAACCGTAATGCTGGATTTGACTGCGTAACATTAGCGCTGAAGTCAGACCCCACATGCAGATTTTTGGCAGTCTGAAGGATTCTTGGAATTCCTGTAATGCATGGACACCTCACGACTCAAATACAGTTTGTTGTGTTTGCGCTACAACTCAACTGACTCATAACAAACATCAGAGGACGTGAAATCCAGAATAATGCATTTAGATTGAAGTCGTTTCTTTCTTGTGTGGTCGGACTATTGGCCAAATTCAATTTATCCTCTCTGTTCTGGTTTTTAGCCAGAACTGAACAGTAGCGGGAACAGATGGCGCTTATGATGTCATGGATGCGATCTCAGAGAGTTCTTAACGTTGGACAAACTCGAATAACGTCAATCAAAAAGGGTTGCCATGGCAACCTTCACATTCATTGTTGCCCTTAAGACGTTGATTCTTACCTTGTAATGAACTGCTGAATGCAGTCGAAGCTGCCCTGGGGGTTGTCCTTCCCCACGTTGGACAGGTAGAACGTAAACGTTCGTAGCTCATTTGGATTCTCTGACTGTGGTATTGAGATTTTCTGTTGACAGAAGAGAGAAGGAGCCAATATCAACACAGGGATGGGAACAGACGACTGTTAAAAGCTGTAGGTTCATTCAAACTGGAAAAAGCAGAGCTACTTGAATTGTGTCGAGTATATTTTCTTTTTACACTCTTTATTTTAACCTCTTCAGTTTACCAGACGTAGAATTTGTGCAAGCCAAGTCAAACATGAGAAAGTGAGGACCAGCATTAAAACAAGCAACCAAACAAACTTTATTGTACAGTCATAAACGTTTAAAACAAGATGAGTGTGTACACCGACACACACATACACCGACATGATCCCACCTCTGTTTACCTAAAGATCCTCACACGTGTGTGGCCTGCAGGTGGCCGATTATAAATAACAGGCAGTGTCTGAACCTCACGCTGTTAAGCTCGAGGGCTCACATGCTTCTTTTCACACTCCTACATGAGAGATTCAACAGGCAAAGACGCAGAGTCTACAGACCCTGTTGCTTACAATCACTCAGTGGCGTTTTAATACAAACCGTTGACTTGCATTTACTCTGCTAAACAATTCATGATCACGTATGTGTTGTTTTTAAAACATAATTGTGTTTTAACCGATTCATTATAGCGTTTTCTTATTCTGCGTTTTATCAGAAGGCACAAAACAAGTAACTTTGAAAGTGTCTGTTCAGTAACTGGTAGAAGAAAAAAAAACAAGAGGAACTGATTGCGTCACGGGCCAACAAACATGACGCACTTCTAAGCACGAAATCCAACGTGATTAATAGTCACGTAACTTTTGCAGAGGGTGGATAACAGACCAGCCAGACTGTCCGTGACAAAAAAGGATGGTTGTTTTTGAGGTTACACACTGTAGCTCATAAACATCAGCCCACAAGCAAGATTTGTTGTTAAAAACAAAAATTAAACTGCACAGACTTTTGCATGAAAATAAGTTTCTTAAACGAACAATTTACCCCAAAATGAAACTTCTGTCATCATTTACTTATCTTTACATCTTTGTAAACAATACTGACTATTTCCTCTGTGAACTGAAGTTATTCACATTTATTCACAACCTGAGAAAAAACATTACTTAAACGTTTTAACCATGTGATCCTCACAGAGTCACCGGCCTTTGGACAAAGCGTCAAATTCTGCACCACGGAAACGCAGAGCAAATTTCAACCCAAGCAATTGATGGGCCCACAAACAAACAAACCAAAAAATGTGTTGAAAACATGCAATGGTCAAACGCTGCACAGCCAAATACCACCGACAGGTTCTCATGGTCTGGCTGCCCATAATCTGCCAGGAAAGCTCAGATGCAGCGATGATAAAAAGGTTAATCCGGCTGCAAACAGACCTTATCTTACGCGTGGTGCAGCGAAGCATGAACGTGCCGTTGCCCCACGCAGTCAGCGAATCAGGGGACACGGCGAGTGAAACTGCACTGATGAGACACTTCCCGTGAACTGAAGATAACAGCATTTTGGCTGAGCTGTTGTGAGCTGGAATGCCACATGTTTCATATCTTAATACTATCAAAAAAAAACACTATTTTAAAGGGTAAAATCAGAACCGTCGTAATAAATGACTCAAAGTCTTGCGTGATATTTGCTATAGCGCTCCCATATCATTTGCATTTGTGTATATTCAAATAAGGATGCACAGCCTCAGATGAAGTCAACAACGCCGAGCTCTTCTAGTTAACAGCCATCAGTGTTGGTCCACTTTCATTTTCACTGAACCTCTGCATACTTCCTCCTGTACTCCACTAAAAAACAACAACAACAACAACAAGCAAACAGGTCTGTACAAACACGAGGGTGATTTTGAGTGTCCTAAAGTTACCTTTCCTAAACAACACCCAACTGCTTTCTTTGAAAGCTTCGGTATGCTGTAAAAACTACGTTTGTACTGCTGCATGCTTATGTAAGGAGTTCTGTCTGAATGGCTTGAGGGTTTGAAAACAGTAAGAGGTAGACAAACCACATTGTTAACGTGACATAACAGCGGCATTCACGTTTATAGGTTATCTGCTTACAGATCAGAACCGAATCAGAACCGGAGGGCACATGCGTAAACGCACAACCAAGCGGGGAATAAGTATGTTGTGGATTTCAACAACGACGGTGGAATACTGGTGCGGCTACTATGTGGTCAGGGTTTGATCGAACAGACTGCCTGTTAACCACTTCCTGTTTCTACCAAAGCTGCAAGTAAACAGTGTATTAACCAGTTTCATTTCATAATAATGAATATAATTTTGAAATTGCAGAATAATGCTATTTTAGGCCCCTCCTTCAAGCCATGGAAATGAAACTTGGTACTTGAACTTTGATGATATAGCCATACATTTTATAAATTATATAATATATAACATTCACACTCGACTAATATATAATAACACACACTCGAGAGTCGCCATTCGTAACGATCATAAAAACATAGAAGGAAACTTAATCTAATAGAGCATGACAAATAAAAACCTAATTATGAATATTTTCTAGAATCGATTCTCACAAAAACATTATGAATAGTTTCAATATTTGTGACTATTCGTATAAACATACAGCCTAGATATACTACTTCTGAGTGATGTCATGAGACGTGGTTGAGTGCTCATGATGGCTGCCGGAGACCTCGCTGCTGATTTCGTAACATTACAAAGGAAACCGTGGTTGCAGAGAAGCATGACTGTGCAGGAAGTCATCAGCTGCATTGCCTCTCTAATACCTCCATCCACATCCAGGAACCTCGAGAACCAGCTTCACAAAGCTCTGTAGATCCATCAGATCACTGATGGGTTTAGGACAGCTGATGTTTTAATAGCAACAATAAGATCCTACGTTACAGGTGTTAGATCGTTAGTCATATAAACCAGTGTGACTCTTTCCACCAACACAATTTTGAAGAACGCACTAGCTCATTTCAATTTAATGACAGTGAAAGTAGACTGTGGCTATATAGCTCCAAAACGACAACAGCAACAAACAAGAATGGAAAATCACAGTGCCGACTTTAAAGAATTAGATGACTTGCATAAAGACAAATTTAACTAGTAAATATAACTAAAATTGTAAACTCACCCCTTGATTTCCTGTGAATCTTATTAGTGGTCGAGCAGTCAGGCCCTGTGAAAGAAACGAGATGTGTTAACAGTGTAAACAAACTGTTCTATTACAAATTATTATAATAATAAGGTTTAAACAAAAACAAGGAAGCATTTAAAACCTTTGAAACAAAACATAAAACAACGAACCAGAGCTCAAAGGGCCACTAAACGCAGGATAACTTGTACCGAACATTTCCAATAATCCAATTTACATATTTTGCTGAATTTGCAAATTGCTCACCAACAATAAGATCAAACACTAATTTACCCCTAAAGACTGTTTGCGCAACACCACAAAAGGCATTAAACATGCCTGCGCAAAATGGTATTCACACAAAGCGCTGCATAATCTTTACAAACAAACAGGGTGATATTTCAAATACAGGACTTACGAATGCAATAAGAGAAGTCATTATATGAAACTCCTAGCTTACACCATGTGGCCTGTTACCCAATAAAGAGCTTTAGATCAGGCAGAAGAGCATTTCGACAGTGACCGAACGGATCTAAACGTGCCAAGAAAGCGCTGTACAGCGAAGTAAACAAATCTGACCCTTTTTCATCACCGCAAAGGCTAACGTTTGTAGTCGCCTGTGACATTTACGCGGCCCATTTTGAAGTAATTACGTACGGGAGCTAACTGCACAGGCCACACGCCCTTGAAAAGTGCCGACTACTTGAAAATGAAGGGTTCAGCTTCGGTTATCACCATCTAAAGCATTCGTGCCACCTACAACCCACTTCATACTAAATAACACGTCTTTTATACACGAGCATTCATCGACATCAAAGTAATTTCGGCAAACAACCGAGGTGCATCTGGAACTGGCTAATCAAACGAGGGCGAGTGGCGTAGGACTGCAAATTTTTTATTAATTCGTGCAGTTCATCATTTGCTCCGGCGTAATGAGTCACTGCGGCACTCCAGTCGCTTATTACATTAATGTAGAGGCGGAAAAGCTGAAGAGCGCCGATTGTTTTCGGTCCCATCCAATCAGCCAATCAAACGGCAGGATCTGAAAAGAGGTGCTTCAGTGCTAATTAGCGAGGCAGATGAGTTGAACAACTGTCTGGCTGGTTTACCCAGGAAAATATTTAACATCTATGAACGAGAATGTACAAAAGTTAAGGAGGCTAACCAACAATCTGGTCTAATGGGCTGGTTAACTAGCGGGTAAAGGCTTGCTTGAGTAAACCAAACCTGTCAGATTTTTTTGACCAATCACATTTTCCACACTGTTTACAACATCCATACAAATGCTACCTGTAAAACATACAGTTTGTTAAATAAACATATTCTGAATTCAAAAAATTACATTTACACTGCATTTATTTTGACAACTGTCTCTACTTTAAAACATTCCTACAGTAATACTATCAAAACACAGATTTAAAAAAAACGAGTCAATAAAGCACACAAAACACATTAACACTACAGTCGCAAAACTGGTAACAATCTCAAACGAACAGTTGAAATTGAGAGACTGTATTAGTATGTTGTCACGGATAGTTTAATTGAGTTTAGCAAAGTGTATAAACGTAGAGACATGCTTCAGTTTCTGGCTCACGTCAGGAAATGAATAAATCATCTGATTCCATCTGTGAGTGAGATTGGTGTTTGTAATGAAGACTCTACACAGTGGGCCCAGGCTGTGTACGTCACATCCAATGCACCAGTAATTACCGGCATCTGTACGTTTAGAGAAGCCAGGACACAGGAAATATTATGTTAACGTACACTCTATATAGGAAACTAAAAACATACCAGTTTATACCCCCACAGGACTAGCAAACAAGTCTGTACAATTAGCTAGAACTTGCATTTTATGGGTCTACAAAACATGTTCTCGCCTTTATAAAAACCAACACAGAGCAACAAAATTGAGCTTTAAGTTTTACTTCTGACCTGACACTGCATCTTAAAATGTCAACATTTGCACAAGGCTAAAATAAATAAAACAAACAGCACAAAGCAAGACTAAACAGCAAAAAATATAAACCAAATGTGTATGAACGGATGAAATAAGTCACTAGTTGTAACTAGTACAACTACCTAGTTTACGCCATTTCACCATTCAAACCGTCATGCTACCACAGCGCTTGCTACAGCCAATTGAATCTAGAGTCACTTAGTCGACAACTAGTCAATTATTTGAGCATTATGACCCATCTCTAATAAAGAACAACCACATGCATTCACATAAACTGACATGATTCACTAGCAGCTAACTCACTAGCGGCTAATTCACAACTGAAATTCAGGATATTCTCCTACAATTCAAAATTACTGTCAGGGAAAACACAACAAACTAGACTAGATATCAACAGAAGCCCATAAATAAAGGCATCAGACTGAATCTGTATCTCAAACGCTCTAAAAGAGTGCATCCCTCAGCCTGTTCGTTTCAATGGGCTGCTGACATGTCACTATTCGCTGGGACACGGGCCCAGAATGTTCCACACGGCTAACCTTGGGACAGAGGGTGACCACTGGCCAACACTCACTGCTGGAGCCCCAGTTCATAACATGTCACGGGTGAGACTCATTCTAGACATAAGATGCACCAATGTGGAGAATCTATATCATTTGATGCGTGCTGTGGCCAATCACTGGCGAGCATTCAAACATTCATGGAAAAATACATTGTTCATTAATATTATAATATTCATTGTTCTTTCAGTCATTTATGACACAGACAGACAGACAGACACAGACAGACAGACAGACACACACACACAGACATAGACAGACAGACACACATAGACAGACAGACATAGACAGACACACAGAAAGACAGACACGCACACACAGACAGACAGACAGACACAGACAGAGACAGACAGACACAGATGTCATTATGTATTACACAACACATCATTTTAAAACATTTCCAAGCTTGACATCAACAAAAGAAAATGGTCAAAAAGGTCAAACCGATCCTCAAGCCAACAGTGGCATGACAGGTTGACATTTTAGAGTCATATCTGGCACCAGCTCCGGACACCAGGCCCGAGTTTCAGCATTGAATAGAGCAGAATCAGCATTCCTTAAATATCCATGACACAGCGGCTGACCCCCACGTGAATCCAGTCACAATCTAGTAAATCTACCGCAGTCTCAACGCCACAAACACGTCTCATGAACATGACACACGTTGTGATGTCATAATGGTGATGTCACAATTTTTCTAACGCTTGTGAAGACATTCGAGTCTCGATTCACAAACTCACACTTGTCAACGTTATAAAAAGCAGCGCTAAGAAAGTTTCTTACAGTAGCTTGTAGCTTGGCAAGCTACAGTTTTCAAGTTGTTAACTTACACTGAAGTGAAAAAGTGGTTGGATACAAACAGAAAGTGCTTAATGTAACTTTACTCAAGCTACTTCCTGAAGTGTGTGTCATTTAGATAAATAAATAGATTTAATTGTGAAGTGTTTGGCATATAAACAGACTTGCAGACAGTATACATCACAATACCAAAACCTTTATATTTGATACCGATAGCAATTAAACATAATTTCTTCAAAATCAGTGTCAACACCACAACAAAAATCTAACAATATTGAACAAGCTATTGTGTTTAAAATAAATTTAAATTAACTATGACACAAATCTTTGAAATATTTCAAAATGTTTGAAATGATTCGTATTATCAACATAACAGCATGTTTACACCAAGAGATCCTATTATTTTGACAAATCTGTTTTCTGTCCCGCCTGTTTACATTCACTTAAGAGGATTTGCGAAGATGAGCATTTTGACAAACACGTGCTAATGACTGATATGCTAAAAACTGGTGTTGCTGCCTTTGTTAAATTTAGCACAACCTTGTAGAGTTCTGGGACTTCTGACAACCGTACAAGTTGAGAAAATTTACCGGAAAATCTTTAACATTCCCAAAAAAACGTAGTTAAGAGCTTAATATATACTAATTTTATGCTGCCTGTATCTGTTTTTTGACTTTCAAAGAAATGGCACTTGTGTGCCCTTGTGACCACTAAAAATCTTTGCTGTTCTTTTGAAGAAAACGTCACTCTTCCTGTACAGCCTAAGGGTGAGTCTGTTTTCATTTCTGGGTAAACTATGGCTTTAAAACAACTTAATACAAGCACCTTACCTAGCATCTCTTTATGAAGCTATCACACTGCTGCCGTCTTTTGAGTGCCAACAAAAGACCAAGAGAAACACACATGGTTTTGCCATGGAGAAAAGGTATACAAATACTCTCTTAAGATCGTTATGTTCCCTAATGAGTGTTCCTACAGACTGTTGACCGAAGCATCTGTACATGTTATCCTCCGAAGGACTGCCACAGACTCAAAGAAACGTAATGAAGAAATTTACACGACCAAAACTAACCTTATCACTTTGCCTGTTGACACCTTAGTACTCCATGCTAAGACTTTGACTTCCTTTCGCAGCAAATTGGGTCCAATTTTATCACCCTTATCTTTACTTTAAAATAAGGTTAATCTGAATGGCTTGCATATACATGTCAATGTTTTCACCCCTATATAGAAGACATAGGGGATATTAAAATTTAAAGACCCCATGAATCTTTTAAAAAATTGATCTGACCCACATGCTGGTCACGTAAACCAAAAGTCAAAGCTTTAAACTTTGGTGTAAACAAAGCGATTTTGGCCCGTCAGCGTGACATAATTCTTGGGGAACAGCTGGATAACACGAAACCTTTGGACTCAAAGTTACAGCAATAATAATAGCTTTATGTAATAAAGGCGCCACAATGCATCTGTCTTTGACGCTGCTTGGTAAAACCGTTTATTTGTAGCACAAAGTCATTCTGAATATAATTTCCTTTTCTCTCCAGCAAGTGTCAAGTTTACCAGAAAGGTAAAAGCCCGGCTCCGGTCCCGATACAGCAATCAACAGATGAGTCAGCGACAGACAGAAACTACTTATTCTTCCAGGAAACTTGGGTGTAAAAGCGACGCAAGCCGGCTGCCACAAAATGAAGTGAAAGACAAAACTGGTTCTTCCTTGTCAGGGTTCAGGTTCCAGACCATAATCGTTTTGAGTAGGAGACAATAGATAGGAACTACAATTGACCCACTGTTCAGGTAGCCCTGTGCCTCACAACTTTGGCTTAGCATTGCTTGTCGAGTCCAGGGCTGTGATAACAAGTTTTGCAAAGCTAACCACCATTAACAAAATCTAGTTTGCATATGCTGTTCAACACAAGCTGACAGAGGAATATTTCAAATTCATTTTAGATTCATTTCATTTCTGGTTGATTACATAACTGTACATTCAGGTAAACAGGCCATGCTGACTAGCTAGTACAGTTTAAGTAGGGTTTGTGCAATCAGATAGGCACTTTTAACATGCACCACATCAACGTATGTGCACGTGTTATGCGACACCTGTCACGCAAGTAGCTGGTATGGTTTTCAACAAGGTAAACCAAATCTGCCCCAAATTGTTTCAAACCACTTTGACATTATGCTTATCAGAAACCTAGCGAGTCCAAAACAACCGTGTTTGCTAAGGCGTACGTTAAACATCCATCTAGGCAAATGCTACAATGGCGACTAAAAAGCCCACAGTAATGAAAGCAAATTCAGATATGCAAACATGTCAAACGGAGAGCAGCTCACTTAAAACTTACTGTTGCACCATTTGTGCACTCTGCTGAAAAGCTAAAAATACTCAGAGGCAAAGCTTCAGCTTTAAAGTGTCACATGTAACCGGTCGACTTCAGTTTCACATATCACATCCAAGGAAGTGTCCGTATTAATCGCTGCACGGCCGGATTTAAACCTAACTTAAATCAGTTCATGTCAAACATCCGTTCAATTCTTCCCACAAGCCTGGGTGTTGACTGAAAGCTATAATTTTGATTCCCATCATCCAGTTTTACTGACATCATCAGAAGAGTGACTCAACTTCTGCTTTAGTTTAAATGTGAACGGACCTTGTTGCGTCTTGTATCGAATTGCATTAGCAATCTAAACACCGCAGACCCACCGGTATTTTCAAATACCATCGACTTGACCAATCCTACAGTGTCTACAATGGATTCTGACTATCACTAAACTAAGTTGTTTGAAACTCTTGGGCTATTTAAAGATGCGTCAAGCGTTTTTACAGTCATTTGCTAACAGATTCCATTAACGTGAACAACTTAAAATCTCAAAGACAAACAATCACTGCTTTGCTATGCAGATAGATCGCAAACAGCGCCTGTTGACCAAGGGCCAGGCTGAAGTCACTTAAATCTGGTCACCGCAAATTAATAGCAGGACTAGTTTAAAATAGAAACAATTGGGTTAGACTCAAAAGCAGAAAGCTGTCTGCCTTTCTATAAGACTCAATCCCTTTCAGCTAACATGCATCAAGATCTGTGTTTTAACCAAACTAATATACTCAGCAAACAATGTTATCTCAGCATGGCTCTGACATGGGCTTTGTAAAACTGAAGACTGCTTTTGACTACCTCACATAACTTTATCTTTTTAAAAGCAGATAAGCTTGGCTTTCTTAAACTAGGCCAGGAGACATATTAAAAACAACATGGCTTAAGAAACAACACAAAATACATTGATACTTTGGTATACAGATAAATGCTCACTTCCGTGTCACATCATATATACTATATGACATTATAGATGATATATATACACTATACATATACTTAAATATCTACATATACATGAGTCATAGAAACTAAGGTTTAGACAGAGGCTTTCATTTCCACGTTCTTCCCAGCCTGGCAAAGACTCATTTAAAGCATTTCTTCTTATTTTAATGCCTCACATAAGCGTGGGAACCTTGTACCTTTAAAACAAACTACAAATACAAGTTATTTGCTTGTATTCACGGCTGTAACTGAGATTTAACGTGCGTTTGTAAGACAACGACAACAGAGAGACGAACCGGGCCGGCCGAACCTAAGTTTCCGTTCATTTCGAGGTGAATTTGTAACCTAAGGGGGGATTTGCTGTCAGACGGGGAAATAACTGTCGCTCGCTGCCTGTGAAAACGCACGGTTAGCCTGCTAGCGCGTTTCACGCCGCGTCGCGTCGGACTCGACGCGCGTCTTACCGTGTTGCTCTGGTAGTCCTCGAAGGCTCGCAGCGCGCTGTCAGTCAGCTTGACGTGATAGACGGAGACGTTGCTGCCATCGCTTACTCTTCCACAGGACAGTCCGTAGCACTGCTCCTCCTTCAACGCCGCCATCTTGCTCGCATTTCCCACCACGCTCACGCGCCTCTGCCGTCGTAAACGCCACAAGCGGCTCGAGCGAGCGCGAGTCATGAATATTCATGAGGCGCGAATTACGTACAGGCGGTAGGGGCGTGGCCTCGCCGTAATAAGGAGAGAGATAAGCAGCGATTGACGTTGTTTAGTAATAGATACGTGAGATTTCGTGGTTTTAATGGAAGAAAGAACAAAATACGGAAAGATTATTTTATCGTTTGTGATTTGAGCACGTTGCTGGCTGGACGTGTCAGGGTTAGGGTGGGGGAGCCTGTTGGATCGATGGCTACTTACTCACACGGCTGCGTCAGAAAAACGTCAATGTCTGAAAATACCCCACGAATAGGGAATGCCCCATAAAACTCACTCCAGAGAAAGAGATATTTCATCATCCCAAACACGTTTCACATTTCATCATAAAGCACTGGTATTGATTTCATCTGTAATCGGGTTTGTTTCAAACTCCCCTAACAATAACCTAGTAAACATTTGTAAAGAATATTTTGATAAACAAAGGCTTAGGAGTGTTCATTTTATGTTTTGCACTTTATTTTTAACTTTTTTAACAAAAACAAGATTAAAGTAGTTTGGAAAATGTCCTTCTGACGTCATAGAATGTTCAGCGTTCAACATGTTGCTGACAGCAGTGACGTCATTTCATATTTGCATAGCGAATTGCAATTGACGTCTTTTCCACAACTATTAACGTACAAAGTGGCGATTGGTCCTGCATGTATTTAACAATTTATACTACGCTGTGAAAACATCTTTAAACTTTACCAATAACTGTGCTACTGTGCAAGAAACATTTTTTTAATAATACCCAAATTTGTTTTCCTGTGGGACTTAAAAATGGACATGAAAACTTCAAAATATTTTCCTTAAATCACTTTATTTTTAACTCAAAGTGCAAGTTATTTTAGGGTAGAAAACAACAGGGAATGTTGGAAGTTTCCAAGACTACAAAACAACAAAAATAAGGAACTGAGATGTGAAAAGAGACGTGTTCTTACTAAATAAATAAAGCATACACTAAATGCACATCATTTGTGTAAGAACTGCAAAATGTAAGCTGGTTGGTATGGCCTTTTTAAAATATATGGAATATTCAGTGCTTGGTCACAAAAAGGTATGTTTCTGCAGCGTGTTTTACATGCATGAGTATCTCAGAGGTTCTGGAGAAGAAACTAAATACCAGCAACGTACCGCAGAGAATAAACTTTTGAAATAGTGGTTAGTTAGAAGATACCTTCAGGTACTGCAAAAGAAAAAACATACAATCGAATTCTTGAATGTTCAAGACTGTTCACAGTTTCAGTTCAACAAAAAAAGAAAGGGAACTTTATGAAAGCGAGTTCTGTCATTTTCATTCTGAGTGAAATGCCTTACAATTATAAGAAAATGAATTCTACCCAGCGACCTGAAGAGCGCACATCTAGCTGTACATAGATACAATTCTTAATTTTAACGAGGAACTTTTCTATACATAAATATGAATTCTATAATATCTATTTCTATTTCTCCCCAAGCTGATCTTTCATGCACTGAAAGAAAAAGATCAAATTTAAAACTGGGATGGAATTCAGAACCTTTTTGTTTCAATGACTATTACTTGTGTGGATATGTGGGGGTCCGGTGGGCTTGGCGCTACCAGGGTCTTCTTCCACACCCCCTCAACCGACGCTTCACAGTGACTTCTGCTAATTTCTAGCCGCAATGACAACTGATAAAGCTACGCCTCCGATCGCGACCGCCGTGGCGCCGAACAGCCATTTCCAGCTGAGGCCCTGAAAACAAAATTAGGATTGAGTTTAAACGGGTC
The DNA here is from genome assembly GCA_036877545.1 of Yasuhikotakia modesta. NCBI lineage: Eukaryota > Metazoa > Chordata > Actinopteri > Cypriniformes > Botiidae > Yasuhikotakia > Yasuhikotakia modesta. Next base: position 73,206 of record JBAJNP010000417.1, on the reverse strand, counting down.
GCGGCGCACACGTGCAGTTCGTCGTTTACCCGCTTCCTGTTGCGAGTAAACATCGATATGTGACCTCATAAACAAACAGCGTAGTGCGAAGAGTTCCAAATAGTTTAACAGGCACAGTTTATTCTCTCACCCACGAGGACTTGGCACGGTGCTTTTGCACACTGGTGTTGGACGGGTTGCCCAGCATTTTTTTATACATGGCCTGCTCTGCTCCTTTCTGCTCCGAGTGCTTCTTCACAAGCTTGGACAGCTCGGCGTGGATGGTCTGCAGAGAAGAGGGCAGGGAGTGAAATGTGTGAGTGACGATAATAAACAGCCAGGCTGATGAAACTGTTGCTCACCCTGACACACCGACACATTTGGGCGGCACGAAAACGATCCGACACAAACGTGCTGTTGGGAACTGAATAAAAACCGATCGTACGTCAAGACACGAACAACTCTGAGATTTAAACGAGGCATTCACATGTTTTTAACACGAGCCTGAAGATAAACTCGGAAGTGAAAGACGTTACTTTGTGCGAAAGAAATGCGGGTCATGCTTATATTTATCATGAAAAGCTTATTTTGTTCCTTATATGACTTTAAAATCAAGACATCTGAGCCTCATTCCTGGCATTCCTAAGAAAGCTTAGATAAACTCTAGTTCCAGCCAATGAGTGTAAAGACCTTTGCATTAACAATACAGACAATACACAAGTTATTTTCAAAGAATAAAGTTAAACTTCCTCTATTGTAACTATATTACATGAACCGCATCAGGACGTACAAAAGGGCAAACGTTTGTTCAAATTGCAAGTTGAACCAACTAAAATTAGTCAGGTGTGTTGTTACAGGTTCAAAACAGGTTCTAAGAAAGATTCATCGATTAATTGAACACTTATTTTAATACATTGAATCTGAGTTCCACATTTTTTTACTGATGAATTCCTATGACTTTCCAGCCATTTGTGGAGTCCAGTCACCAACTGTAAACTTTCGGCTTTACCAAATCATTTAAAAGAACCGGTTAAAACAATTAGCGGTTTGTTAACACTAGTTTCTGTGGACTATCAAGCAATTTTGAGGCTATAATTAGATTAGTGTCTCCTGGTTCGCACCTAATGTTCATGAACTTCTGCTACGATGAAGCAACGCTACACAACTGAGCAGCAGACACTGTTAGCATTGAATACTGACCCTAAAAATTTAGGTTCAACAAGACTAATTAAACAAATTAGTTTCCCATTAATAACAAGGAGCCGTACGGCAAATCACACCTTGAATATGCGTGAGTCAAAACATTACCAAACAACCTGTCATTTAATTTAATTACTGATAAAGTTTAATTCCTCGGTGACTAACACGATCAGAGGAAAGACAAACCGGCAAGCAAAATTAAAGGCTATCAGAAGGATTGCTACATTGGAGCCTCTGTAAAAGCCAGACACGTGGCGCGGGGGGCGTACGTGCCGATGTAGGTGGGCTGGCAGCGACGGTACGGTCATACAGCAGAAAGCTGTGGCTGTCAGATGGCAGGACACCGGGAACCTCATCCGTCCGCCTGTGTAAGCAGAGCTGCGCTGTGTTAGATATGGAAAGAGTGCGGAGGGACCTGTCTATTTTTAGACACGGAAAGAAATAAGATCCTGCTAGTTTGTGAACAGTATGTACCATCTGCCTTGGACGCGGTCCATTTGGGGGACGGCAGCGCCCTCTGCTGGGTGACTTGGGGAATGTGCTAGTTTTCCTCAATAACATTGGATTAGTTACATTTACTTTTTTGCATTTGGCAGATGCGTTTATCTAAAGCCACTTACAATGCATTCAAGCTATACTACTAACACACATTCTGATCAAATGCAATCAAACGTTTTGTAACGCTTTGGCGTTCCTAATACACTTACAGCCCCGTTTTAGTGTCAGACAAAAATGAACCAACATCTATGAAAACAAATCACTTTAAATAAACCAAAACATAATATTTTTAAGCTCCTTGTTGTCACTCTGACAATTGTTTTTATTGCTTATCGGTAACTCAGTTTTTGAAATCTATTACTGTGATCACCGTTATGTCTTTTCTGAGCGTTACCTTGTTGCTAGGCTCCAACTTCAAGGCCGACTTCAGGGTTCGAATGGCTTCACCAACCTCGCCCTGCAGAGCAAGAACCTGCAGAAGAAACGCATGCCACACGTCAGCAGGGTCATATCTCAGCACACCTCAATCTGTTCCATTTTTCCATATCAAACCGTCCGTTTCACCGGTTCTAAATGGAACCAAACATTCCCTAACAAGGTCATTAACATTTAAAGCTTTTTTGGGTTGAAAATGAACAAAAATAGATCAGGATTCAAAACAGTTACATTCTCATAATCTGCAACACAAATTTGTAAAGATGATTTACAATTTGAGCTGTCAGATCCGGTTTCCCAAAATGTCAGTTGGCTTCATTTGACTTCAACAAGTATGTAAACCAGAGGTGGCGGTAAAGAGGAACTAACCTTTCCTTTACGGAACAGGGCTTTGACGTTATCCGGCTGGTGTGCCAGGACGGAGACGCAAGATCTCAGCGCGGCATCGTAGTGATCCAGCTTGAGTTGAGCGGCGGCCATGTTGTTCAGACATTTCACCTTCATATCCAAAAGTTCCTCCTCTTCCTGTTGACTGATGTCCACTGAGGTAAAATATCTGCGATTAGCGATCGCATGCTAAGAGACGTGACGGCCAAATGTGTAACAAAACTCAGGGGTGTAAAAAAACTCAAAAAGGTCGACAACAACTCTCACCTCTGGAACTTGCTTCGGTGATCTGTAGCGCGATTCCGTACGAGTTAACGGCGAAGGCGAAATCGCCGCGCTGATAGTGTACGTTTCCCCTCTCTCGCTTTCTATTGGCCAGATCGATTCTCTCGGGAGGGGGCATGAGTTCCAGGTCTGGTGCTTCAGAGATGGACAGCAGCTGGACCTCCATGGTGAGGTCGGCATTAGGAGGAACAGCAGGAGATGAGCTGACAGAGGAGAGACATGATGGGGTTATAAATCACTCAGATGTTTAGTGTGCAGTCTGCTACTTTATATACGGCTCATGCAGGGCAAGATAATAGAATTCATTATACAAGATGTTAAATTGTATAGATTCATCAGTGGATGTTAAGATGTGATAGTATGTTAATTTTTCATGTTTATTTATAAATGGTTGATAAAGAAATCAAGGGGCAGGGTTTTTAGGACATGGGTGGAGATAATTCAGTAACCTATGACATACAAGGTGTGTGACATCATTGCATTTATTATGACAACGTTATCCACAATTACAGTAAATGATCCGAATGTAATTTTGTGATTGTGTCCGAGTTGCATTGGAATCTAACCTTCCGAGAGCACCATATACGTATTTAGCACCAGCCTGGATCAAAGCCTTCTCACTGGTTTCCATTAACTGGACTGTAAGATCCAGAGCCTACAAACGACAGTAACAGCAAGTGAGATTTTTTTACTTTCACTTTCACTTCAAGTGTGTTTACAATATCTCCACATCTGATGGCCCTTATGGCCACAAACACAGCAAAAAAGAACATACCTGGATGACATCCCCATCGCCGAGAGTGAAAGCCAAGCTTGGATACTCCTCTACTGGGGTTCCATCAGCGAGAGTGCTTTTAAGATGAATAGTGACATTTTGGCCTCTCTGGGGTCTGCTGTCTGGACCTGCTCCTGGTTCCAGAACCTTCTTCTTGAGCTGACCGTTTCCTGTGTGTTTACAAAGAAGACAGTTCCCTCAAATTTGGATTTTTTTCCACCATTTACTCCCCTTGTGTTTTTACTTTGTGGGACACCAAACGACAGCTTTAGTGCCATTTATTTTCATCGTACTGAATAAAAAGAATTACACAGAACAGCCATAACATGTTTAAAAAGTTATCTTTTTTGTAAGCTACCAAAAACAATACATTTTAAATATGATTTAAAGGTAGGGAAGGCAGGCTAGCAAAAGCAATGTATCTTTGATTACATAAGATCCGGCCTTTTCCAAAACCCCGTCTCCAACACATGAACGCTTGCATACGCTTGACAAGCAAGCAGAACATCCTGTGATTGCATTCGGCCCGAATCTATCATTCGGCACAATCTATCTAGTGATTGTGAAAAAAACTGCTTTTAAGGGAAATAAAACAAAATAATCTACAATACCTAACACATCCAACCACTCCTCTGGGTCTATAGAGCGTGTTTGGTCTTCATCTGTTTTTGAGGGTTCCTTAGCGCCACAATTTTTCTTCTGGCCTCCACCTGCATCTTCTAGAGGAGGAAGGTCTTCGTCCACATCATCTTCCTCACCCTCCAGCATTTCGAAGTCTTCCCCGCTGTCCAGCAGAGAGGCACGTCCTGATTTTGCCTCATGAGTCTCAGCAGAGACCCTCACACCCTCGCTGTCGCCCATCTGGTCTTAGGTTCTACAAGAAGACTGAAGTAAAAGCTTTGCCTTGACTGACTTATGATCAAAACAATAGAACAAACATCGGAATGAATCTGCATGATTTCTGACTGAAGTTGACCTGTGTCTGTGTGTATATATATATAGTACTGATGCTATATGTAGTTTTGCATATAACAATAATTTTCAAACAATTATTTGCTTTTAGGTTATTCTAAACATGATTCAAAGAGAAACCACACTTTTATTTCTAAACAATCTGCATATTTTATATATCCAGTATTTTGTTACAGCATAGACTGCTAGTTTAACTCAACATAAACCATTTTAGTTCACTAACCTGCAAAACCACCGCTTTCCTCCCACCTGCTGTTGAATGTAAAAACATTTCTGGGTTAATTTATATATGTTCCTAAAACAAGGTTTTGGGAGGCTGGATATCTCAGATGAGAAGGTTAAAACATGACCTTCAACGGGTCAGACATTGAACGGGTCAGAGAGAAGCTACAAACCAAGAAACCAGTAAATCTATTTGCTAAAGGCCCTTTTCAGCTCACATTTCTGCATCTGCCCGTTTCTGTAAATCATAAACCCAAACTAGTTAAGCTTTAGCAACTCGTTGTGTCTTATCTGCTCAACTTAACATACATGCGACTCACCTGCTATTAAATGCCACTAAACATATTCAAGCCTTTATCATATTGTATGCAACGCTGTAATGTTTATACAATATGACAGCTATTATACATTGCAAATGCAATAATGAACAGACAAGAGACATTGATAACTGCTTTCTTTTGCACAAATAGATGATCTAAAATACATTTAGGTTTAAAACAACACAATCACCTTTTAAACAGTTTAACAGAGAAGCTATAATCCTATTGTAGCTGTACGAGTCAAATGTGCTAACCTGGTTATAAACTGGTATTGCACCCAAATCATGTGTTTACATAATATTGCAATGCAAATGCATATTAAAAATATTACCATGGTTCACATAATCTTTTATTAAATAGTAATTTTACTGCGCATCTGATATAACGCCAATATCTCGCAACGACGTGACAACATTATTGCAACACCAACTGTAAATCTCGCGATTTTGTCAGACAAACAAAGTCTATCTCATACAGATTCAAAGGCTTTATCTCACCTAAGCAGCACAAACACACGTGTGTAAAAATGAATTTAATATCTGTGTATATTTGGAGAAACTAAAGCGCTTCCAGAATATTACAGCAACTTTGCTCGCGTGCAGTTTCTTCAACTCACTATTATCTTCTGTTATCAACGTGACGATTCAACTATATTTGCCATGAATTGGTGCAATAAAATATTAAAAGTGTCGCGACAAAACAAATAAATGCAAAACTCACCCGGTGAACGAATATCCACAACTTTGACAACAAAACACGAAGATCTATCACAGCAACTTCCGGGTACGAGTCAAAGGTCAATCCGACGTGTACAAAATAAAAGTCCCACACTCAAGGTCGTTACAATGACCGCAGGGGACTTTTAATTTTTAAAATTGCGGATTTTACGCTTCAACTTAATTATAAATGATTATTATATTTATGACATTATTTTAATACGACGAGTCTGCTTTTAAATAACAAAACCGAAACACATAAAATATCAAATTACATTTATTATTGATGCAATCATTTATTTTTAATAAGCAAATTTTCTGTTTTTTTTCCTTTCAGTCTAAAGAAACTTTACAATATAAAGAAACATACAAAGGACATATTTACCTACACAAGACACCTAAGGCCCTAGGTACACAAACTACCCTACTATGAAATACAACGCAAACCCAATGGGACAGACTGCTTCATATTGAATACTGTCATGTCGCAAGAAAGGACAATAAAAATTACAGGAGAATTTCTGTCAATCCCTCCCACGGCCGTTCCTTCTCCAAAATACACATTTCCTCCCCAAAACATCTTCCTAATGTTACAATATAATACATCACAACAGAAGTGCAGAGATGGCCAACAATTGTACATTTAAGAACTGAGACCGGATCAGTGAGCATCTACTTAATTCAGTTTGAACAGCAAGCCAACACGTTCTCAATATATTCACCTGTTATTTCAGCCCAATAAAACCAATTACTTAAGGTTCATTGACTAAAATTCCTCAATGAAGCAATTGCTATGATAGCCAACTTTGGGCTGGTTGGTGTTCGTGTCATAAACTTGCATATTCAATTAGCCTCACACTGATCTCCAGTCATATAGGCATTATCTCTCATTTCCCAATGCAAAAATCACGTGTACATGATTTACAACAGGGCCACCATAGATCTGCATTTTGTTTAGGTTATTTTTTTTACAGCAAAAGCATCTCTTTAAAATACAAAAACACAAACAGAATCTTTTTAACTTATTTTCAGCTGTACTCATTGGTTGTGACTGACATATCAAAACATGTCAATGATATCAAAATGCATTTTACAGTATTTACAGTAAAACAGAGGCAGGGGATTGTGGGTAAGTTAAAGGATGATGGGGGCTGACACCACGAATTTCACACTCCACACCCCCCTGAAATGTACCAGGAGGCTCAACCCGATTCGCTCAGTCCTTCAAACACACATTGTATAATTAACATAATAACTGAACAAAAGCAACTGAACTGGGTTGTTAATAATTAAAACAAGACAGAACTTAATGGGTCAACCTGGCAAAATGTGAGATTTTTTGAGTCCTATGACAACTGATTTATCCTGTAAAATAACTGGCCATAAATGTAAACTGTGGGCGCGAAATGTCTGTTTAATGAGGTCACAAATCTGTCAATGGGTTTGTTTGTATGATAGACTTTTGAATACCAGTCAGGTTTATGAATATGAATGTGCGTGAATGTGACAAAACATGACTGGCCCATATTTCATCTCAACATCAGAAGAAATCTTTGCCTTTTTTTGCATTACTTTTTTTGCAAAAACAGTAACCTCTCATTACTGTAATGATTTTTTTAAAGCACTACAAAATATTTATTAACTTATACTCAATATAACATAACATTACAGTAAAACTATTAGAAAGAAATGACAGTTTATTACAGAAATTAGACTTCAAATTACACCCTCCTTTTTCCCATCATTTTTATTTAAAAGTAACACCTTTATTATGGATTGTTTTTGAGTGAAATATGACCCAGGCATGTCTTGGTGAAATGCACAATCCTCACATTAAACAAATGGCTGCAAACTGCATTTGACGGCAGAATGAAACCTCATGTCAAGAAACGGATGCAACACACATGAGCTTCACAGACAAGTAGTGTATTGAAAATACCAGTAAGGTCCAGGACCGAAAAGTTATATTTACAGACATGGGACTAGAGAGCACAAAAAAACGGCGCTTGTAAAGCAGTCTGCGTATTACAACTACTTTTACAAACACATGGGTAAAATTCTAAAAGATTTCCAAACACAGTGGAGAAACCACAATGAACTTTAGGAGGCAAATGACTTAGAATATATGGTAGAATGTACATCCTATATGTTCTAGACATTGACCAATTGAAATCAAGGCAAGGATGATGAAATATGCTATGCTGAAATGGACCAATGGCAGTGAATACGATGTTAACCCTTTCACGCTACATCCTAAAGCCCAGATACGGATGATGTATTAGAAGACACCAAATATGCAGATTTTTGAAACTGAAATTTTAAACGTGACATCTGAAATTGAAACAGTTTCCAATTTTTAAACACAGTGCCGTACAGGTGATCAAACCAGTGATTGTAATCATTTGCGAAACCACTTTGTTGACAGACACAAAATTGAGGTTGTACGTCTCGGTACGTTTGTGTGGTAGATGATGACATCATTTCTAAGAACAAACAAAGAGGTATATGCAAAGAGACGTTCGACAAAACGACTTAAACAAAAAACAAACAGACAAATACCTAAAATCATGTAAACAGAAGTGTCATTGTGCATCTTTGAATGTGTGCTTATTCTGTCATCGATGTCGTTGAGATACAAATGTGCCCTTTACAGGATAAAATTATGAGTACATCATCATCATAGCAATGTCAATTATGAAAATTATAACAATAATATTATCAATAATATACAAATATATTGTAATGAGACCGTTTCTGTCCTTTAGCGAATCACCAGTTTAGCTTTTCGGCTTCAAAATGTACACGGCAATCCAACAGCGTTTAATTGCCAAAAACAAGAACAATGAGAAAATGAACGATAACAAAACAAAACGGGTTTGAAACAATGCTGATGAGCAGCGCGTTAACTTCTTCCTGACACAGTCCCACATATACACACACACATACAAACACACACACGATGGTTCTATCGGGAGGGCTGTTTACTGTCCCAAACCGGTGACGAAGCCCGGCAGGCAGGTGGAGTCCACGAGAAGGCTCTTCCGGTGACTCGATGCCCGCTTCCTTCCAGTCGACGTCACTACACCAGCTTTGTATTGAGTGGTTCTATCATGAGTCCTTCGGTGCATGGCCATGCCGACCAGCTAGGGGGCGCCACCACACCAGCCCAGTGTCAGAGGGCGATGGTTCAGGGAGGGAAGGATGACAACGATCAAGAAAAAAAAAATGCCGGACAAAGCAGGGGAGAAAAGGGGAAGGGGCGTGGGCAAGGGGTTAAAAAATAAAATAAAAAGAAAACAAAAAAGAAAAATCACACACTCATCGTCATGTTGGGTGAATACTGCAACGAGAAGAGAGGAAGGGGCAAAAGGGGAAGATAGAGGGATAAAGATGAGTCAATGAAAACTGCTCCTTAAATTATGAGTGTTCACCACCGTGCAACAATGAGGAATAACGTGACATAACAGCTGAATCACAAAATCACAACAACGTTACAGAAACATCATTTACAGCTTAATTAACAAGGAAGGAAGAGGAGAGATAGAGTGGGCTGGTGTAAAAAATACTTACACTTTCACTTTGGAATGGGTTTAAAAAGTTGCCTGCCATCTCCCCATCATCTCGGGGGGTCCCTGGGGGATTGTTCATACCTGCCATGTTGTTCGGAGAGTTCTAGAAAACGCAGAGGTAAAAACATAAGACAACATTTAGTGTTGAAAACCTTTTGTGAAGCTCAAAATTTAAGATGTTGATGCTTGTTAAAACAACAACAGCCTGTGCTTTGAGCTGATTGGCTGTAACATTTGGTTAACCAATCACAGGTGTTTGAAAAGCTGTTCAAATAAATAGGTTTTGTATTCAGTGATGACAGAGGCACAGAAATAACACACTGCACCTTTAGTCAAGCATTAACTAGTAGTAGTTGCATTTAACCAGAAATTAAGAAGAATACTTGAAAACAGATTAAGTTCTTACCTTTGGCAACCCATCCATATCACCCGAGCCTGTAATTATAGCAAGAAACTGTGATTAGTATGTGATGATGTCTGTGATAACTGTTAATAGCAATAAACAAAAACACAAAAACTGACAAACTGTTTATAGCTGCAATCTGCATTCAAACAGAGATGGCGATAGAGAGACGAGAAGCTTTAGAACAATTTTAAACATTTACTTATTTTTTCTGACCTAAAGAGCCGTTCATATGATGTGGCTCCATCGATCCCATTCCACCCATTGGGCCGTCCGGCCCAGGACCCATTGGGAACTAAAAACATGACAACAAGATTAGATTTATCCAGGCAAAGACTTAAACCTGAGCTTATTTAGCAAGAAACATGCTATCTGCCAACTTACATTCGGTCTGTTGCCACCAGGGCCGATTGGGTTCATCATCGTGTAGATGTTTTCACTGGAATTCGTTGAGTCTACGAAAAAACGGATTACATGTCTCACAAAACTGTTTGTTTGGAACAAAACTGCATTTTAAAGGATATTGTTTAGCAATCTGCGCTGACAACTAATATTAAGATGATGTATTAAAAGCTTTTTACGACAAAGGATCTTCATATTTTAGGCTAATGCTACAAACTTTAAAAATGGAATAAAACAAGACCAAATTGAGTTTCAAGACACAACCCCTAGTAAATCCCAAGGATTAGGAGAAACCACACTGACCTCCTGGGCTTGGCATGATGGGAGTTCCCGGAGGTCCGCCACCTCCTGGAGGCCCCTGCGTGACAAGAACGAAAATCGAATGCTTAGGAAAGATCATTTCGGAACAAAAGAATAACCGCAAAGAGGGAGCGGGACAAAATCTTACCACATAATTTCCTGGTGATGAAGACGAGTATGCTATCTGGAAGATAAAGAGGTGTGGATGACATCACCGAGCCAATTTCGAATGTTCTCTTAACATAAACAGAATTCTGAATTTTTGTTGGGAGCACTTACCGAGTTTGTGTTGGGGTTAGGCCAAGGCCCTCGACCTCCCGGCCCCCTGAGAAGGAAAGGAAAATGTTAGCATGTTTTGATAGCGTGTAAGTGTTGCAAGTAAGTTGTAAGGTAAGTTGGCATGTTGTCTTTTTTAAGCGCATATGTTGCAAACTCACATGTTCATGCCAGGCATACCAGGACCGCCAAGAGAGTTCGGAGGGGGTCTCATTCCACCACCATAGTTCTACAAATACACAAAGAAAAAGTTCAGCTCAGCCTCACCTTAGACACCTCAAATGACGCATCAAACGCATCAACAGATTCCCTGGTTTTCTATGAACTATAGAAACTTTATACAGGAAACCCCAAGTTTTGATTGACAGGTATAATGGCCAACCTGTGGGCCCATGCCTCCCATTCCTCTGGGCGGGTTCATTCTCATTGGGCCGCCCATGTTTGGATGTCCTGATGGGGAAGAGGAACCACAGTTAGATCAAAGATACAAAACTATAGACAATGCATAGCTACTGGTTACAGTGCAGATACCTTGAGGTCTGGTGGGGTCCAAACTGTTTGGCAAAAGTGGCTGTGACCCTGGGACGCCAACCGGAGGCTGTGCAAGAGAACAAAGGGAGAATATGGTAAAACAAGGGCTAAAAAATACCGAAAAGGTCAATGAGGGGCGATATGTGTACCTGATTTGGCATTCGGAGTGATGGGCGAGGTCCACCTGGGTACCGTGGAGACATGAAAGGCTGTAAGGAAAGAACAGAAGCTGCCAATCAAACACCACACTAGTGCAAGCCAGTTTTTCCAAAATCTCTGAGATATGATGCTTGCAAAACAGGAATTCCTGAGTTCAATGTAGTGTCACACAGTCACACGCATGCCACAGAATAAAAACTTGGCTGTTGAATCAACTGATGAAATCCACATAAAATAACTTTTTGGGGAAACCCTCATACCACTTCAGAACTCCTTTGCAAGCACCTGTCACTTCTTAGTTTCTTGAAAGTCACGCAAGTTTTTTTCATTTAACAGAAATGTTGACAACAGTCACCATTTCAAAACAGTGTGCTAATGACAGTGTTTTGGATGCACAGTACATGAACTACCAGCAGGGGGTGCAATCACACTACAGAAATGTCCCCACACTGAAGCCTGAGGGACCAACTTCAAAATCAAATTCTACCTACATTCACAAGGTGATGACCCATCTATCAAACTGTCAGATTCCTTTTATCAAAGGAGTCAATTTACCATAGTTTACAGCAGCAGAGAACCAAACGGACAGGCAACAAATAAAACACAGTACACCTATTTTTTTGCCCACAAAAGTTAGACTTCATACAAGCTTTGTACACAACTCTCGCTGTTTGGAGCGTCTCGTGTACACCAGGGGTTGTTAATGGGATGGTGTCTGGCCAATAAAGCGGTTACATAATCGCTAACCTCTAAGTACCGGCTCCATCTGCCTTTGTTCGGACCAAGTCGAAGCCAGTTTGTGTAAACAGAAAGATGTGTTGGTCTGTTTCCATATTTGTGTTTGCGTACGCTTGAGTATGTTTGGGTTGCCTGTCTGCGTTTATGTGCAATGTGTACATGCGAGTGAGAGCATGTCTGTGTGTGTGTTTATCTCTGTGAGTGTTGAATTATTAATAGGATATTGATGGACTATGAAGGACTGAGTGCAGGCCGTAGGGAGGAACCAGGTCTATGGAGTCCTCACTAGATGAACCTCCACTCCTCACGGGCTGAACTGCAGTCTGCATTATTTATCTGGCAACACGGTCGCAGTCTGCATGAAGGTGTGTGTGTTTCCAGATAGAACCAGAATGCGGCAATGCTCTGTTTTGGTTCTAGCTTTAGGTGAAATGAGAATAAAGATCAGGGAGCAGGGAGGAATTATGCTCTCCCAAACAGAAAGGTGATACATCTTGGGAAACGAATGACAAACAAAAAAGAAAATGTAGATAAGACATACAGGTTTGCCAGAGCTTTGCCACAATAGTTCCTACATGTGGAGATTTCTATGCATGCATCTGTTCCACAGGTTATGGTGAGGAGGTTGTGGAGCATTGAGAAAGGGCTTCTTACCTGACCGTGTGGACCCATCATGGGGTTGTTGGGGTTGTGTGGTGGAGGCTGTGAGTGTGGGGATGGTTGTGATCCAGGTGGGCCCTAAACAACAGACAGAAAGATTTAGAAACATTAAACATTACATTGAAAAACACTACAAGCCATTCAATGATGAAACATCAGATTTGGGCTCAACAAATGGCATGAGTTTGGGATGGTACTACTGTTACAGGTATTTAACTAATGGCAGAAAGAGAAAGTGTTTGAAATGTATTAAAAACAAGGTTACTGTTCAGTCCTGTTTGTTGCAACACCAAATGCTTCATATCTTTGAAACGCCTGTAGAAAATCTAACTCACAAACAGTTCATTCAATGATTCTAGACCAGTCTGGGGCACCAAATCAAAACATTTCACCACAATCTGTTTTCACATTCAGGACACTGCGCAGTTCATTTGATTTTACCTAATGCCACAAAGCATGGCCAGTTGATGATTCATAGTCCCTGAACATTTCCAAGCCAAGGTAGAGTGGTAAATCAAACTGCTTTTCCCCCTACAAAGGGCATCTCCTACTGGGCTGGGCAGCTGCTGCAGGCCGTACTTCCTGCCCCATAACGGAGCTCCACCACAAGGCCTCTCTACACCCCTAGATGGAGTCCATTATGGGTATGTGGGAGCGGCATATGGCCTTTACTGAGAATCCTGTTCATGCTGCACAACCCTGTAGAGTGACTGAGGAACAACTTGGGCTGGATTGTGTGTGTGTCTTGGGTGGGGAGGGGGTGTGTGTTAAATGAAGCAATTAATAAAATCATTTTCTACCCAGCTAAGGAGATAACGGCTTGGCACCGAACTACAAGCCCATCAAGAGAGGCCCCTCCCACCGAGATACAGTATTCCTAGTGGGACAGTGGCACAGAGGACAGCAGCAATTACAGAATCTGAGCGTTGCACACAAGCAATGCTGCTTCCTGACCAAAAGGGGGCAGTGTGTAGCTACTGCCAAGTGACTGTCGGAACACAAAGCGCCAAGCAAAACAAAGCGTGGAACAGCAACACAATGCATATTTCATTGTCTCTGTGTACATTACATAAAATTGCTAGCACTTAAATGGTGAAGGGCACGGAATTGAGCAATGCATGTTATTGAAGGTGAACAATCTCAGAAAGAGCGTTTGTTGTAGTCCTGGAGCTGATTAAACGACAGAAGTGTGGCTGTCACAAAATCTAAAAACATTACAAAACGTTAGGTATAAGATATTACAATCTATGTATAAGATAAACAGCTTTAATTGTTGAAATCTGACATAAAGTGTAAAAAATGTCAACAAATCTGTTCAAATCTGATACAGTAACAAGGGCTTAACCAATGACATGAGTTTGGGGTAGGACTGTATGCAAGATGTTTGGGAAAACCGGTTTAAAAAAACCAAATTAGCTTCCATAATTCAGTTTGCTAAGCTAATGGAACATACTTAAATTCTGATACTGCTAAAGCTTGCATACACCAAACATGTATTGACCTCTGAAGTCACACAGTCAAACAATCAAAACTATTGCATTTACTTACATCCTACATAGAATAAAAGGCTTATGGTAACATGCTACTGTTAAGTTTATATATAGGGACATTGTTCATGTTGACAGGATTGCACCACTGAAGCGTGTTGGACACTTATATCAATGTCCCAAGACTACAGCAGGTCTAAACAAGATCCTCTGGTCCTTTTAACCTTGATGGAGCTGTGCCTCTCCTGAGCCTCTGCCAAGCATGAAAACTGTCGGGTTTCGAGAGGTTTTTGTGGTAGAAGAGCTGATGAAACCACCTTCTTCCCTCCAAACAAGCCCATCCATTTCAGATGTTTTCAGCTAAACTAGAAACTTTCATTTTTTGCTTCCCGGCCTCCCTCCCTCCCTCTCTCTAGCCTGTCCTCCCAAGAGTAGCTGGTGCAGTGGAGATTCTGCATGAAGATTATTGAACAGGCTGACCCTTGCTAAAAAAATAATAATAGAAGAAAACTCGTGGATCCGGGCTGGACGCCAGCCCACAGGCTTTGTGTGTCTCTCTCCCTAAACTCTTTCTCTCTCTCTGCGGGAGGCTGCTGGGAGTCTGAGCCTTCGAGGTACAGATTAGGGGAGTCTGCAGAGAGGGGGAGTCCAGGAGGGTTTACTCCTTTTCACCTCCGTCCCCCTCTCACAGGACCACACGATCACACAGCTGAAACGGAGGCTGCACGTGTTAATTATCGCAGCTGCATCTGTGTGTGCTGGAGATGCGATCAGGTTCTCAGGCACGCATGTTTGGGTTGCGTAGCTCCGCTACCAAAACGTTTCTTCAAGTTGACTGTTTAGTAGGAATTTGACTGCTTTCAGTCGACCCCTTTAGTTCTCTAACTGAAATTGATTAAATGTGATAAACCTGCAACAAAATACCAAAAAATGTTTAAATTGTGAATGACCAGAGATCTGGCAAGAACATGTTACATGGATATCTGGGACATGATCCAACAATACTGTAATATTTGTGTTTAGCATACAGATATTTAAAATGATGACATGATACAATCTCTGAATTGCATTACATTCATTTTCACAATTACATATTAGCTTATAATTTGGATTTTGGTCAAATATGATACTGTACGTTAGCCCAACGCTAGGTTTCGTCCTCTCACAGAGTCTTTCTGAATGGTGGTCGGACACCCTTTTCCTGGGGAAGAAAGACGTATATGGGAACCACAAGGACAGAACAAACATTTTCCAGCACGCAAATGTGCGCTTTCGAAATCGGAATGGATCGCAACCCGTTCCAACCACACACTCCACTTTTATTAAAAACAGATACAAAAGGAGCAGCTCCAATTATTAGCGCAACTGCGTCCGGCAGTGGCGGCTGGCGAGGGTGGGAGGCAGCGGTAGTTAGCTGATGAGAGGTGTGAAAAAGTGATATACTGGCCACTAGGATATATGCCAAGATATAATTGGTGTCATCAGACCACAGCAACTGAATAATCGGGGAAAGCTTGCGTGGACGTACGTGGGTGTGGAGCAGTCCGTCTTTCTGCGTTTGTTCCATCTTATTCTTCCCTCTCTTTCTCAGCCTTTCATTTTGTGTCCTCGCTTTCTCCATACCTTTCGTCTGCCATGCCCTGGGCTGCTACCAAGAGGGAATTACTGCAGTGGAGCACAAAGTCCACCCTCTTCCTCCCTTTCTTACTTCTCTCTCTCTTTCACTCTCGCTCTTATGCACACAAGCGCTATTTATAGAATGCAATGTCACTCACGCAACAGCCAGATCGCTCCCTGCTCTGAACACAGCTCATACAACATTAACACTCTCCTTCTTGATTCGCTCTTTTATATGCCAAACTGCTATACCTGATGACCATTTCGGTCTTCTGCTCTGTGGCACTCTGAGGCTATATTTGACAATTTGCTACAATCTTGAACGCTCTGATGACCTGCTAGATCATCTATTCCATCTGCTGCTCTACCTGATCATCTATTCTTTTTATCTGATCTCATCTGTCTGATCTTTCTGATGTTATACTATCTATCCCATCTGCCACTATCTGATCTTCTCTCTGATGATCTACTCAATCATCTATTCAGTCCATTCTTTATAAGTATCTTCTAGATCATGTCCTCCTTCCACTGCTCGCTAATGTTCTACTAGATGTTTGAAGGATGCTTCATATCTGTAATCATCTAATGTTCTACTAGACGTTTTAAGGATGCTCACTATCTGTAACTATCTTATGGTCTGCTAGATGTTTTAAGGATGCTCTATATCTGTAACTCTATCTAATGTTCTACTAGATGTCTAATATACGCTGATCTGATACTCTACCTCCTGGTCTATCTGATACTCTATTTTTTTGTTCCGCCTAATCCATCTAATCTGATACTTCACCTCTGTCTTAGCCAAGTCAGACAAAAGATTATATTTTAAACCCAACTAATAAATAACAAACAAACAAACAATTGTCATTTAAGAAACACAGTTCTTGGTCCAGCATTCTTACCTAGTTGGCTAACAACTGAACGCAAACAACGCTAGCTAGACCTGAGGCTGTGCTGAAGCAATGCCTGACATTTCATCCAGCTGAATTTGTCGTTCTAAGGAAGTGCATGTTTGTTCAGGAAGGTGACTAGTTTTTGTCTGGATATAAATAGCTCAATAAAGATCACTATGGCAGAGGAACTCCTGTAGGCATCTTGACTTTGGGAACCGTGCCCCTAAGAATTCCCCCAACCCTGAATTTAAAACACCCAGATATGTTGTTAGATATGTGCTGCCAAAGAGCTACAACCCAGCAAGCGTGTTTTCACCCAGTTCTGGCCTTAGGGATTAAGCTGTAGAGACATTCAACTGATCTCAGATCAGGGGCCGCAACTCTGTTTGCGTCAATGCGAGTTGCTACTGTACTGAACTAATTTAGACACATGGCATGGAAATTAATGGAAATACGGAGAGGGAGAGATAGTGGGAAAGAAACATCTGGACAGGGATTAGAACAAACTAAAAGGGTTTGGAGAAAGAAGGGAGGGGGGCTAAAGGCTTAACGCACAGGGTTAAAGGATGAGGTTTAACAGGAAGGTGGGGGAGGAGAGAGCAGGTCTTACTTGAAAGAAGCCGGGCGGCATGGGTCCACCTGGCATGCCGTCGTTGGGCGGCATGTTGCCCATCACAGGACTGGGAGCTGCCGCTGCGCTCTGAAACACAGAAACACACAAGACCTGGTTTTAAAAAAACTCCACATTTCAGACATTCCAACATGTTCAATTGTTTAAAATGAAATTAAAATCTTAAATATCAATTATCTTAGTTTTGTAAATTGTAAACTATGATGACTTCATATCATAAAACAATCTTAAAGGGTATTTCTGATATTTTGATGAGGTGTTTGATATTAAAAACATTTGTATCATTTCAAACGTAAGCATTTATATTTAATATGCATTAAACATTAATTTAACATTTAGAAAACATTCCGATATAGAATTTCAGCTGTAATAATTAATATGCCAAATAATATCAAATAAATAACTGAATAAACGGGAACTGCACGAATCACAGCACACAGATTCTTTCATTTTTCACTGTCCAAGGCGCAACATTGATCCTTCAAACAAACAACTAATCTTCAACAAATGTTTGGGCACCACAGAAACACAACATTTGGTAAAACATTTGGGTTAAACAAGTATATACAAGTAGAAGTCTTGTCATGGCAGTTGTTTAGGCTGAAGGCCCCGTCACCTCGGACAAGCCAGACTTAGCCACGTCTTTCCCAAGCCAGTAAAGGGGGAGATTGGGGGGTTTGCACGTGAACTGACACCCCCTCCTCCACCATGAAATCGGATCCCTCTCTTTCCATCCCTCTGGTCTGGATGGAGTCTGAAACCGGCTCAGTGCAGCTGACCTTAACAACTCAGACACTCACCACTGACCCCAAGAGGTCAAAGGGCACTGGTACGTACACTCAAACACAGGTATGCAAGTTCCCCGTTTTCGGCTCACAGAAACACAAGAGCAAGTAACTAAGAGAACTATAGCCACGTCTATTCATACACATACTGTCAAATTAAATTTAATCGCAAACAAATGAGACGAACAGGAAGCACCGGTCCCTGGTGAGAAGTCGACAGGCACCGGACCCTGCAGGTACACAGAGGCGAATTTGACTGAAATCCCTCTAAGGCATCGTCTGAACCCCTAAACACACATTTTCACACAGGAAACAACAGACGTTGGGTTGGCATCACAGACGTACACAAAGCTAAATGATAGTGTTGTGTCTCTGCTATAAATTTACCACAGTTCATAAATCTCATTCACTTAAACTACACAAACATAAACAACTCTGATTCTGTAAAAAAGATGTAAACTTTATTCTTTAATGTTCAACAGACGGAAAAACTCACTAGTTTAGAGGCCGACATCACAACGTTTTTTATTATCAAATACTCCAGCACACTGGCACAAATGTCAATCACAAGAAAACCCATAAATTTCCATATAAACTACATACAAGGACGCACTTTCTCATAGATGAGGGGAAAACATGGCCGGAGGCTGGCGCGTGGTAGATAACAGGTGAGGTAGGGCCGGCCTCAGTGTTTGCATGTGGTGGAGGGGATTGGTGAGTGTGTTTGGTTAGGGGGAGGGAGGGGCTGAGTGACAGATTGGACCGGTGAGATTGTTTACACAGTGGCTGGTGTAGGTTTAACCAACACAATAGCTCTGACTCTATTGTCACGGGTGGAAATATATGAGGGCTGGCGGATGAGTATTTTCATTAACGCACACACACACACACACACACACACGGCTTCTCAAAACTTCTCAAAAATCACTGGGCAGAATGACCAGCGTCCAATCAGCAGGAACGAATGATCTACAGGAGTCGTTCTAGCTCACACACACACAGCGCGAGCCAATGCGACTTCAGGTACAGCGGCGGTGGGGCCCAATCGGCTTGTTGCCATGACAACTCAGACCTTGGCTCTGCCGCTCTCCGGTGCCCATTAAAACCCTCAGGCCGTCAATCACTCGCCCGGCCAGGGAGCGAAAGAGAGAGAGCAGAATTAAGATAGAGTTTAAAGGAGCCCGTGGCTTTTGATAGGCCTGGCTGTTTGCTACCACTATCTCTCTCTCTCTTTTTCTCTCTCGCTCGACCACATAAGCAGACACAGCTCAGCCCTTCTTAAAGGAACAGCGCACCTAAAAGTGAAAATTCTGTTATTCATTACACAATGTCACATCTTTATAAACTGGCATTACTGTGGCATATACAGCTAGCAATTATTAAAGAATCGTTATTGTTTGTTGTTATACAACAGTTCTCAGCTCAGACTCCAAAAAGAACAAAAATACATAATTAAACAAATACAACTAGTCAATATGTCTCATATGTCAGGGTGCAAATCCTTTGCAGTGATACAATAGATAAATTTGCTTCTTCGCATGACAAGCAAAGTGAAATTTTATCATTACTCAAAAAGATAATCTTGTATTACAAACCTACAACTTCCTACTTTGGTGTTAGAAAAAATGCTAACATGCAAATTTGTTGGTGATTAAATAATAGCAAAAATCCTTTTTTACCCTTATCATACCACTGTGTTTATTACCACTGTTTTGTCCCCTAATTCCAAAAGATCAATTATATATGAACTGACCTTTCCAAAATGTTAACCCCTTACACAACTGATCACAAAACACACACACAAACACACACACAAATACACACACAAATACACACACCCACAAACACTCTAAGGTAATTAGCCATTGCTGTTTTAATTATCAGCATTAATCGCTGGGCCGGGCTGGGCAGTGGATGGGAGGAAAGGCCTAATCTGGCCATTGATCTGGCGCTGGGTTCTGAGATGAGGAATGGATCCTGTCTTATCTGCGTTTGGATGAACAGGGTAACCCAGTTCACCTGCAGAGTAACAACCACACGTACCCGGAAAACAACAGCTGCGGGCAACACGGCACACACTGAATAAGAGATGCCCACAGCAAACACACACAGACAGACAGACACAGAAACCTGTAGGAATTAAGTCACACTTGGGGTATTTAAAAACACCCAAACCCAAGTGTTACGCTTAAACGTGCATTTATAACAATTCACCCAATTATTTTTTAACTGGTGTCTGAAAACCATTATTACCTTAATTTCTCAAGCTTGTTTTTCACTCAAACTTCCTCTTTTTGTCCAGAAAACAGCAGTGAATTTTTAATTTACTATTAAGAAAAGACCACATTTCAATAAAAACAAATTCACTTCCCTAGCACATTTGTAGAGGACAAAAAGGTGGCGAGAAAAAAACAAGAGGAACGGGAGATGTTGCAAGCCACATTCAAACTCGTAGTGTCCATTCCGGCCACAGTTTGTTAATAACTATTAGGCTACGGTTTGTAAATCTCTCAGCTGTGTGTTTGAATGTGTGCGAGCCCAAGCGAACATTCAAGCCCCCGTTCAGGTTCTCCTCGTTTACTGCTCTCGCACTTTCATTTCCCAGCATCCCCCATTTCCAATAACTCTGTCAGTGAGGTTGACTCCATAAAGATTAGCCAGTGAGCACTGGCAGCCATAATCAGCAGTTCCCACTGACAGATGTGCCTTTTAATCAATGGCGCGCTGGAACGGCAAGCTTTGCAGTGCGTAGTAGTTTCCCCACGTTAGAAGGTCGGTCTCTCTCTCTATTTCCCTCCCATGGTGCCAACAGCTGTTGTATCAATCAGGTGAATTAATTACCAGTAAACAAATCTGCTGAGGAAACCCCTTATGTACAGCCCCGCCCCCCAAATATATACACACACACACACACACACACACACACACAACAACACAACACTATTCCCACAACCCCCTCGCTTTCTCACTCTCAGTGGCCTACAATTATGTTTGCTCAAGGGCCACAACAGAAGTAATGTATAGAGACAAGAGTGTGTGTGTGTGTGTGTGTGTGTGTGTGTGTGTGTGTGTGTGTGTGTGTGTGTGTGTGCGCAGGTAAAAAACATTTCCCATCCAGAACAGCTTCCAAAACGCTGAAGCAGCAGTTTAAATTGTAAATTGCAGAAGAACAGACAGAACAGAAAACTCAGGCTTAACTCAAGTTTAACTCTAGGCTTAACTTAGGCTTCCGCCAACCTGTTTTCTGTGTTATCTATATTATACAGACCAAATGAAGCATTTCTGATGAAAATCAATTTCTTGGAATGTTTTGCAGTTATCGTCGATTCAATCAATTTTGTTCTCAACTCAATTACAATCGTTATCACTCATCACTATCGCAAATATGCATCTTATGAGAGCAATACAATTTGCAATAACACCACGTCTTTGTTACGTGTTGTATACGTTTAAGAATTTCATCGCTTCCTGTATTTTTTTATATGCAAATCTGCGTTGCTGTAAAAAAAGTGCTGTAAAAATTGTGAATTAAAAATAATCCCCCTCAGCCTCTTAAAACCACACTTAAACACTAACATGCATTCATTTCATAATACGAAATGAATACAACATGCAAACATATGCCAGCGAGAGCAATTTTAATATATAAAACAAGCCCAAAATGAATGCAAGCAGGAAAGCTTAGATGCAAATTAAACAGGACTGACACCGGTGGCCGCACAGGGCTGCGACACATGTTCTGTGAGGCACAAACACTGACCCTGCTCTCCACCTTGCTGCCTGTGTCAGAAATCTCGCTGTTTTTCCCAGCAGTCGTGCACACACACACACGCTCTCCGTAGCCTACAAACTGTAATTACCACAATAAAAGAATGTCTACGAGGAGACATGCTAGGAAACACTCATATACCGCACATTTCAATACATTCTCAACAAAAAACCCAACATCATGTCACCTCTCAAAATCGATTTATCTGGCTTTCTGAGGCCCTATTCAGGACACTAGGTGCTTTGAGAAAATATGTCTTTAGTTAATGTATCTCCATGGAACGAAGCCCTAACACACCAACAAGCAGAGCAAACACCTTTGTGTATTAAGTTTAGCTTTGCTTATAAAGGTTAAATACATCGTTGCACTTTGTGGAAAAGACCTCTAAAATCCATTAAAGCAAACTTAATTAAACTACATCTTATTTTTGATGCAATGAAGAAACTAAACAATGCTCAGGAAGATTTTCAACTCCGACAAACATTCCAAGACTGTAATGTTCAACCCTGAGACATATAATGGCCTTTAAATCAACTGACAGAGGTTACAATTTTACTAACTAAAATAACATTTTTCCAACGTATTCATAAGGTAACAAAAATGTTAAAAATGTTATACTGAGTGTTCTATAAACATCCCAAATGCCATTTTGCACGTTATATTAATATTAAAGCTTGTTAAAGCTAAAAAAGTAAAAGCTTAAAATATTATAAGTTATAACTTATAAGTTATAAGAACACTGTTCAAATGTGTTAAATTCTGTAACCTTATAATTTGATAAATAACGTCAAAAACAAAAATGTACTAACATTACTGCAGGAAACGTTTGGATAACTTCAACGAAATTTGAGAAAACGTTTAGAAAATGCTAGCCAGTGTTATGAAAGGGGTTAGCTATGACATAGCGATGGTGGAAGCCGGTGTTGTCAGCCCATTTCCGGTGCGAAACGTGCAAGACGATCAAATATCAATCCATACATTGGAAGAATGGTTGGCAGGAAAGATGTCGGTCCCATCAAGGCCAAACCTGGTTTCGCTTTCTCTTCAAGTACTTCCTTCTAACAGGCAGGAATCATCCCTCTTTGGAAAGAGTCTCTGGAGTTTCTTGCTATGGGGTTAAGGAGCTTAGCATACTATAGTTAACACTCACAGAAGCTGATCGCCGGGACAGTATGGGAAACCTAACGGACTGTGGGCACCCAAGAGGCACTAGGAGCAGATGGAGAGAAGAAGGGGCCTCGCCTCCGTCAACGGAAGACCGGGGGCATGGAGGGGGAAATGCAGACCGCTTTTCTTAGACAACGAAAGGTCTGTGGCATTGGACCTATTGCTCCAGGGGCACCAACAAAAAAAAGAATGAAGCGAGAGGGAAAAAAAAATCTATGGGCAGTTAGTCAATGTCTAAAGTGAATTTAGTTTTACCAAGTCTGTACTAAAAAATAATTGTTAAACTTTAACAAAGCTACAGTATCAGCAGTGGAAAAAACTAATGGTATAAATGGAAATGTTTAATCCACATGATTATTATACATACATGTATGTATGTGTGTGTATGTATGTATGTATATACATACACATATGTATGTATACACATGTATATGTATATACATACATACACACACATACATACATATATACTGTGTATGTTAATAAACATGGATATACCTTCAAGCACTGTTTACCATTTACCTAATTTAAAATCGATAGATATTTGGACAAAAATTTAATCTATAAATTAAAATATAACCCAAATAAAGACGTTCAATTTAAAGCACATCAATTTTCATACAGCAAAACAAATATCAAGAAACTGGACATTTTTATACCGGTGCTGATGTCCACTATTAAAATTCTGGTGTCGCATCAACCCCAGCGTGAAAACTGCTAGGAACAAACAGAAGAAAATGAAGTTGTGACAGTGGAAATAACCTAGTTAGAAAGAACACCTGGTGCTGACGAAGAAAAACAAGCCTGTTTCCAAGCCGAGAAACACTATAAACAAGAGTCCCCACTCCAAACAAGTTTCTCAATCAAACCGAGCACAAGCTACAAGCTTCTGCCTGGTGAAAGTGGCTTTGGGTTCCTCAGACATCCAAATCCACAATCCCTTTATGTAGATCATGAGTGAAACCACTGAAACTAAGTCAGCCAACTCTTAACCAGTTGTGGTGAAAAGTGGTCGGCCCACCCAGCCGGTGGTCAAATCTGTCTCCCATCTCCAACAGCTTCCTGGCAAGCGCAAGAATTCTTGACTTCCACAAAGTTATTACAGTATCAATAGTCTCTGTATCATTAAAGTTGCCATCTGTAACTTTTTTGGGGGTTGAAAATGAAGCACATCACAGATCAGTGTTCTGTGATGATCTCCTTGCTTTATTCACAATGTTACGTTTATAATAATGATTTATAACTTGAGATGTCTGGTCCAGTTTCCTGGGAAATGTCAGTTTGGCTTCTTTTAATTTCATCATGCTTCAATTTTGTGTTTTGAGCAGAGATGGCGGTAGAGAGGCGAGAGTAAAGACTGCAGCTTTAATGCTAACATGGGTTCAAATCAGTTTGAAATGTGTTCACATAAGCAATCAAATGAATTACAAACATGTCCTGCTGTTAAGACATTACAAGCACCAGAGGTCCACAATCACAGCTGCTGAAGTAGAGCCAGTCATTGCTTAAAAGAGAGGTCTGCTTTTCTGCTAACAGCTGCATGCATGTCAAGCTAACCTGTGCTAGCGTTCCCATCAATAAGTAAATAGGCTGACAGAAATATCTCTTCCCAGCTTCATAGCCTAGCACAGTCTAGGCGGTGTCCATCTTCTTCTGAGAACACCACAATGAAAGCGTGTTCTTTAAAATGATAAAGTGATCGCCCAGTTCAGGAAAACAAAAGCTGGTTTCGGTTTCAGAGGATATCTTGACTGAGGTATACTTTGCACGTTTGGCACTCGCGATAAGCAACGGACCTCTATCTGCAAGGCCGGCGCCAACAAAGCGATTAAGTTCCTTATGGTACACGATACCTAAAACATAAGAACATACCAACATGACTTCCATGATTTCATTATCTTGTAAACTAATGTGCAACTAAAGCCCACATTTGTAGTTAATTTCCACCTGGGAGGAACTTTTCCCTTCAATCTACTGGCGACAGCAGTCTCCCAGACTCCAGCTGACCACAACGCAAAAATCACGCCACATTTTGATGGAAACACGGAGGTGAAATCGTGTTCGAAAGCCATGATGATGCACTAAGTCATTAGGCCCACTTGGCTGTGGTCTCGCTTGGGGAAAACAACGATGCCCTTCTAAGACCAACTGAATTAACTGAGTTTTTCCGTTGTAGCTCACTTTAATTGCATTAGCTGTGCAGAAAGTATGGATGGAATTCAACTACGCTTATGTCATAATATGATTAGCGTGACATTAGAAACCAAACATTTGGTGTCAAAGCATTCAACAGCGTAGGGTGATAAACGGTGAGGGCTGGATGCTGATCTCAAACACAGAGGGGCAGAGAGACCCCCGGGACACTGAAAGGACATGTGTCCAGCAAACTCCAAAATATTGGGGCTCTCTCTCTCTCCCTAATCTTTGTCTTGATATAGCATTCTGTCTCTCTCACATTCTCTGTCTTTATGCTAATTCTACATGTGAACACGCAAACCGCAAAGTCCCAGGGGGGAAAACGGGGTTGTCTGCTTCCACGCCCTCCCTCTCTCTCTCTCACTCTTTCTTTCTCTCTCTTTCTATCTATCCCCCTCTGTCTTTCTTTCCCCACCCCCCTCCCACAATAATCTGGGTGTCAGGCAGCTCACAGAAGCCGTTGTCATGGTGACAGGTCCTGTCTGCTTTCCCTCCCTCAGGCATCTCAGATCCAGAGAGCGTTGCGTTTTTTTTGCGAGGAAGAACGAGTGTCAAAAAGGGATGGAGGAAACAGAAAAAGATGATCATACACAATGCCAAAATCAGTCCACAAATAAAGCCCTGTACAAACCAACAGTGATTTTATCACCGGAGATCACCGGGTCTCTGCGGCGCCGGTCCCTGCTGCTGGATGCTCTAATGTTATTGGTGGTCTGCATAACTTACAATCACTGACAGAATCACAAACGAGACAGGCGTTAAAACAAGACATCATTCTATTTTGACAAGGAATCACTTCTCTAGCGGCTCAAAATTAGCATTCAGGGAAAACTCCATAATACATTGTATCATGAACAAGATGACTATCAATTCCAATGCATGAATCAAACTTGCACAGAATGGCAGCAACTTCTGACACAGTCTTCCATGCATCATTTTTTCATTACATCTCTGTATCTGAGCTGAGGTGAATCACACAGAAACTTTTCTCAACTTCGTCGAGTTGCTGAATCCATCACTTCTTCAACCGACGTTGCAATTTTGTGGCCGGAAATCTCATTTATTGCCTTAAAGCTGCAATCTGTAACTTTCGCCTTCTATCGCTCTCTCTGTTCCAAACATAAAACAGCAGGTTACATTACATACCCAACTAGCATGTTCCAGGTAATGTATCCTCAAATTATAAATCATTATTATAATCTTACCGCTGGGAATCGGGGTAAGGAACACAGTTTAGTTCTGAAAACTTATGTGTCATGTATTTGTTAATTTACCAGTGTTATAAATCTATCACCCAAAAATGTTTTGACAGAAAAAGAAAACCCAAGACCTCTAATAATTCATCTGACTGGAGACCTAGGGGTCAGGGTGGCATGAACTGGAGGACTGACAGTACACCCAACCCGCTGTGTCCCCTCACAACGCCAGCAAACCGAGCAGGCATCTCACACTCCTATTCCTGGCACCCTCCGCCCTACACCCGACCTTTCAGCCACCCTCCACCGGTCGACTCCAACCCATCTGCCCCAGCATCCTGCCCTATCTAAACCCAGGGCTGCGTGCAGATCCACTCCTACATTTGGCCTGTATCATGTAACAAGCCTAAAACATTGTGCACCTGGTGTTGGCTAAAATAAGGTCTCCTGCAGGGACCATATCAAGAAGACCACCACTGGCTATTCTAAACAGATGTCAACAAGATTAAATAAAATTGATAAGCAAAACAAATCCAGGTTATTCCCCAGCAAAATTTAGTCATCCACGCTGGACGACCTGCTTGATCATTCTGGTCGGGGTGGTTGACCACAGAATTCTTGCGGGTTAGGCTAGCTAAGAAACCTGGCTGGCATACTAGCATTCCATTCTGTGGTGACACACAACCAAAACAAACATGTTCTGGTAAAAGAGGTCTTTCAGTAAGACATATCCTTAGCAACCTAGCAGCAATAGTCTTTGAGATTTAGCTTGTTTGAAACATGCCAGATGTTTATTAAAAACAGCCCTTTTCCCCATGCTCCAGTTCCTGAACATCAACATGCAACCACCGTTGAGACAATCCAGCACACTACACTATGCTTCTATGTTACACTTCGAAGAGACTTAAAAGTATTGACATTCAGAACAACTAATACCAGTTAGCCTAAAAACACCACACAACCAATCTATACACAAGAAGCTTCTAACAAGACAATAACCATTCTAAGGCCATCCCTTTATATACTCAAGTTGTTTTCTGGTGCAGTCAGCTGCAATTGCATTGGTGCAGCTGTCTGCTACTGCACTGGTGCAGCCACAAGCAGCTGCATTGGTGAAGCCAGAAGCAATTGCATTGGGGCAGCTGACTGAAACCACATGCATTGGTGCAACCGTCCGTGACTGCAATGATGCAGCCAACTGCAACTGCTTTGGTGCAGTCAGTAGCACTAGTGCAGCCAACTGCAACTGCTTTGGTTCAGTTGCATAAGGTCTTGTTTCTTATTATGGCTCTTGACTTCCCTCCATAGGGCCATCCAGCATGTTAATTGCAAGGCAAACAATTCGAGAGCCCACATTAACCTCCTGAAGTCTCTCAGGAGTGGAGGTTAGTTAAGTCCTTTTCAAAAACCTCGACGCCACTGGACAAGTACCAGTTTGAAGCTAATCCCATTGGAAGAGGGACCCCTTTCCTCTAAATTCTCACAGCAGGGGAGCGCTGATGAAACTACAAACGATATGAGCCACATCAAAGAAAGTAGAGAGCGAGACAAGCGTTAGCGCTTTGTTTGACCACTATTCTATTAGTTAGTGATGGTTGGTGAGCTGGTTCTATATCGGTGGAACAATACAGCTTTACCTATTACATTGAAAAGACCCTCTTTCATTCAATTCCCATGGCATGCATTCAATGGTTCCAGGCAATAAAGCTATATAACTAGTGTTTGACTGCAAATTTAAAATCAGTTCAAAAGGGTAACAGAGTTGAAACTGTTGTAAGAGCTGTTATTAAGGTTGGATCAGACAATCATTAGTCACATTAGGGCCTAGCTGGTCGGTCATTAGCCTTGTATGCCTATTACAAACTTTAGTAAATTAAAAGCGATCAAAAGTGAATGTTGAACAGTGGCAGCGACTGGAACCTATGAATTTTCTAGCTGAGCCAAATATTCAAGCAAGATCTGGCAATTCCTCTCCTTAATACTCTGGGAATGCTCAGCCACAGATGCAATATGACCGGACAGATGGAAACAAATTAGTAACAAACTACTATTAACATTCGCTGCTCGTTCATCTCGCAGTCCCATGTCACTCTCACCACCCCTTATTTTGGACTAAGGTCTGTATTCGATATAACAAGAGTTCCACGACCATCCGTGTCCTCTTGATCCAAAACCGTGTTCTCTTTCAACCCTATTTCAACGCCCTCCTGCGCCCCCCCTCTCCATTACCCCACCCCTTCTGCCTCATAAGCTTGCAGGAAAGTGCGGGAAAAAAATCCTTTGGTAGGTCGGCCAGATTAAACTGCCACTGTAATCCGCTTGGCTTTCACCTCCTTGTCCTCAACCGAGAGAGAGAGAGAGAGAGAGAGAGAGCGATGAGGAGAGAGAGAGGAGCGAGGAAAAGGATTGTTAGGTAAAAAAAACAAGGGCAAAGAGAGCATTAGAAAAACAAAGACCATGAGTAAAGCAAAAAAAAGTAAATAAGCATGAAAACAGACACGGAGAGTATGCACAAAGAGGAAATGTACTGAAGGGAATAGAAAAACAAGCTAATGAGAAAGATAGAAATAGGTTTTGCAGGAAGCTGTATTGACACTGATACAACACACCAGGTATATCACCTCACCTGACCGTGACTATTAACATAAACACCAACAATAAAGACATCACAGGTGAAGACCGGCGTGGGCACAGGAAAGCGAGTTGAAGTGTTAGCATACGTAGCTCGCTCAAACCCCTCAAAAAAGGTATACACATTAGACATGACATTTCGCCTGCTGGAAAACTCGTATAAATCATTAAATTTACTAGGCTTGTGTGGGTGGCTGGAAAAGGGTTAATTGTAACATCTCTGGCCGTTTAGTTGCTGTTGTTTCAGAACATAAATTAAAAAAATAATAATGGGAGACTTCTTGAGTGTTTTGCCTGTAGAAGATGAGGAGGGGGGAATTCACAGTTGCACAATTTTTACATATTGCATGATTGGTCATTCATCTGAACTGACTTCAGGGTATTTAAATATCTTAATACAAACACACATAAACAAGTAAATATAATAAGAAAACATCCAGCATGATGGTGATATAAGACTGAAGCACTTAGTAACAGTAACTGTGGCGATAGACAACTAAGACCAATAAAACCCAACACGAGAGGGTGGGGGGGTTGTGCAGGAGTGAAGGAAGAGGAAGTGACTTTATCTTTTGGTAGAAACAGGAGGGGGTGAGAACAAGGGTAGTAGATTGAAGAATCACTTCCTAAAGATGTTAACAGGCTTTCCATTTCCAAAGAAAACATATCGGACAAAGTCGTAGCTCAGCGCTGATAACCAGCAGCTGTAATGGTGCAACCTTGATCTAAAGAGGGTCATTTGAGGGCCTGAGATCAATTGTAAAGCTGTAGTTCAAAAGACACAAGCCCCCCTCCCCGGCCAGTTCCAAACAATGGAACGTTTAAGCGTACAATTGTCTTAAACTCGCTATGCATCGTCACAGAATCCATAAAGGGATTTCCTCCTTTGGTTGTCAGCAAGCGTTTAATGGGGGAAAAATGACTAAATCATGTCAATCTGCCAAGCAAATATTTTCTATTATTTGCAAACTCTGACTTTTTCTCTTAGCTCCACTGGTTCTGAGGGTTAGTCAACGGCACTTTAGAGCGGACTACACCAAGTTATTGTCCAGCACACAGTCCCTACAAGGAAAATGGAGACACAAATTATGAAAGGCAGGGTAGCAGACATCAATCAAACATGATGAATCTTTTACAGCTGTGAACGCCTGATATTCTCGGCTGCTTTATGTCCGTGGTCCTTTTGGCTGTGTGTTAACCTTTTCTTTCTGACGAAGGCCATTACGAAGAATAATCGTACGCCAAATGAAGACAAATGATGTAACCGCAGTGTGCATGGAGCAGGAAATCCCTGATCACTAAAGCCCCCATTCAACAGCATCGATTAGCTTCACAACCGAAGTCGCCAGCCGGAGGAACTAAACACTCTGAATCAATGCTACTTAGCAGATTATCGACCAATCGCCGCCTTTCCCTCTGACATTACAACGAAATTTAAATTTGATGAAAATACAGACAGAAGTGACTGGCATAAACTCTGCTCCAAATAAAATGCTATATAATCAGCTACAACAAGGTGAAGACTCGCGGCAAGTTAGCGCTACCTCTCTCCAAGACCAAATTTTGACTGCAGCACAAAAAAACAAGCCTACAAATTGAAGCTGTTAATACTGCAGCTAAAAAAAAAACCAACTAGGTAGGATGCGCGTGTTGGGGGTAGGCAGGGGGAGGGTGACTTAACACCCTCCAACAGTCCCAAAGCACTGTAGTATTTTGCATACACCGCACAATGTTACCATGGTGACAAAGTCCAATTCCAGGCCCTGACCCACGAGGCACATCCAGTCCGTATGCATGTACCCTCGAGTGTGAGCCGTGACTAACCAAATTTCTATTTACTAGCTCCTCGCCTGCAATAAACAGAAATTACACCACAAGCTGTCCTTTATCTAATTGTT
This sequence comes from Yasuhikotakia modesta, assembly GCA_036877545.1. Taxonomy (NCBI): domain Eukaryota; kingdom Metazoa; phylum Chordata; class Actinopteri; order Cypriniformes; family Botiidae; genus Yasuhikotakia; species Yasuhikotakia modesta. Next base: position 42,112 of record JBAJNP010000417.1, on the reverse strand, counting down.
GTTTTTCGTTAACGTTTTCGTTTAATTCAATGTTGCACCGGTCAACACATAAGTACTCATTTCTTGCTTATGTGATTCAGGTATGTGAAACAGTAGACTTCCAAGTTCTTTTGTTTCCGATATGAAATAAATATTTGTTTCTGCCATTGGTTGTATACATATCTGAAATGGTACGCATTTCTGCAGAAGGCATGCAATGTGGAAACTGACAAAGGTGTAATCCTTAGTGTGTGTATTTGTGCGTGGACCTGCGATGGAGACGGAGAGACAGATTTCTGCTGCTCGGTTCAGCTGAACCTCATTAATTCAGAAATGGAAATCATTTCTGCACGGAGCACAGCGGAGACGAGAAAGACGGAACGAGAGAAAGCAACAGAGAAAAAACACTGAGCGAGAACAAACGGGAGAACGCAAGCAAAGGGACATATAGCAAAAGTTGATATTTTTCTCTTCATTTCCCTTAGCAGCAGTGTCAAACCTTACAGTTTGCCCAAATCTGATATTACGGCTTATTTAATTTATATAGAGTTTTAAATCGTGCGACATTCAATTATTTTCTAGCTAACAACTAACAATGGCATGTAAATATATGGAAATAAACAAAAAACAAACAAATAAAAAAAGAGCCTACAGAAATAATCACTAGAAAATGTCTTACAAAAAACTACAAACAAGCTACTTGTTTAGCATAGCATTGGTCATTGTGAACTAGCAGGTCTGTCAAAACCACTCGTACGCATCACAACCAGGCCGTGAAATAATTCATTACGAGCTGGTGTCATTTCAATCAACTATAATAACGACACAACCAAATAATTACATTTGTGAAATAAAAGCCGCAACAGGAAACACAGCATTAATGTCAAAATTACATTCGCATTTTGACGTCTAGCCTAGCACACATCGCTGATGAAAAATCGGTTTTGGCAGTCACAGGCTCAAATTAATTAGCGCAATTAAACACAATTTGCAGCGGTGTCAAAGCCTTTATTTTGGGTGGCCATTTTCTACAAGTTGGACCCACTCATTACCAACAAATATTTATGGGGCAGACTTGCGCTAATAAACTTGCATAAATCAAATTAAAGAGACAAAATGAGTTGAAATGAAGCCATAAAACATGCACTTCACGCAAACTCCTCCATCAACAAAATACACTTACAATCTTCTTGAACCGAATTATAATGTGAATTCAAATTAGATTTGCGGTTACGAAGTTGCTAAGTAGCTCTTGATTGTGAGTGACAATATGCAGAATTTTGCAGAATGCAGTTTTTAAGATTGTAAAGCCTGCTAACACAAATACACCAAATAAGGCAAAATAAATGAATATTCAACAGGAAGTGACTGGATGGGTGTTCAAATTCTGCCACAACTGAATTTACAACTTTACAGCTTGATATTCCATGTACATGGACGTTCCTATACGTTCCAATTTCTAATTCCCTCTAGCCACCCAATTCTGGGTGCATGTAAACAAAACCCAAACAGGCTAATAAATACACAGCAGGACACAAACAAGTGAAGCCATCTTCTCCAGCAATGGACTCATACTGAGCCCTCCCACTCACCCTCCCACCCCTTGTAATATGGGGCAGCCTCTAATCTGGCCGTACATGCCTTGGATTACAAACCATTCGACAACAAACACATACTGCAGCCCTCCCCCCCAAAATCAGGTCAACTGCCCATCTCCTCCCCCCGACATCATCATCATCATCATCCTCTTCCTCACTGGCTTGGCAGTGTGACTGAAAAATGACAAACTGCAGCTACGGTTTTGGTTATTTATTAATGCTAATTAATATTAATATAACTATTTTTCATATTTACGCACAGAAGCAACTTGGACTGAAATTACGGGCTTAGCTGTGTGGTCAGTAACCATACAGGCAAACATGCTATATTTGCGATTATGATGTCATTAAACCTTATGATGTCATTAACCAATTCTAACACATGACCAATAACGTTTAGCTCAATTAGATAAAGAAACACATTCACTAAAGAATAGTGACTTACTAAGAATTACTAAGAACTAAACTGCTGAAACCAAAGCATCTTCTATTGATAAACACAGCAGGTCGGATTCTTGGATCAAGGTGCGATTTAACATTTCAGACAGCGATGGTCTGAGATTTCCGATTGGCAGTTGAAAAGCCTGTGACCTTTCTCTGACCTCTTAGCCTTTATAAACTGCAGCTGTTATTAAACATTCGATCCTGCACAGCCAGGCTGGCAAATAAAACAGCTGTACTGCAGAGACAGGAATGAGAGCTAACGGAAACGCAGGGAGACACGGATAGACGGAAATGAGATGAAAATCGAAAAGAAGAGACAAAGGAGGTCAAAATACCAAACATACAAGTGGCACAAGTCTACCGAGTTTTTGGAAAACAACCGACAACATTACTAGCTTGATAAAAGGAAAAACTTAGTAGAGGACTTCCTGAAAACAACCCCTCACCAAAACCAAGATTCTAAACCGGATCAGATGCTAATGTGTGTGACGTTTCCTGTCTAGACATGGATGTAAAACAATGAGCGTTAACAATGCACAATGTGTAACAATCACCGCTGACTGAAAGCTAAGGTTTGAAGAGAGGTATTATAAGTTTAAAGCAGAGACAGTGTTGCACACCAGCACACTGGAGAGTGTAATGACTCGATGATGCAGCTGGGATGGGCAGAGACACACACAGAGTGAGAGAGTGAGTGAAAACAGAGCTAGAGCACACCTGATCAGCAGTCCAGAGCAGAGATGCATTACACACACACACACACACACACACACACACACACACACACGGAATGAACAAACTTAAAGTACTTTGGTATACCGTGGTGATTAAAAGCTTTGATTATACTATAATGAAAACCAAGAACATGGTAATACCATGGTACACAGTGTAATTGTGCGAACAATATGGCACTTACAAACGGCACAAAAAAGCTATCAAGTACAAAACTATTATAGCATCAGGAGTTAACACCATGTTACTTTAACATACACCAGCTCAGAGGCCGTTCTGAATTACTGTGGTATTACCAAGCTTTAATACCCACCACGGTCACACCATGGTACTTTTTTGGTCAACGCAAGCAAGAAAAGAAAAGAAAACTGGTGAGAAAGCAACAATAAGGACCTCGTGAAATGCTAATGCAGAAGAATGTGGCTATGAAGTTGTGTAGAGAACCATCCCAGCTGCGTCACAGTCACGCCCGGACGTTCTGTCGCTGGGGCGGTCAGGTTCAGCTCTGCCGAGGTAAGTCTTGGAGGCAGGTGCCGGCACCGTCTCGGAGGTAATCAGGCGGTCAGCGGGGAACCATTCTGACTTCCAGTGAAAGCCTCTGAAAGCTCATGGCATAAAAATAATAATTACTCTGCATTAAACTCACTGTCTGGGAATAGACCCGCAGCAGCCGTTAAAAGCAACACAAGGAGAGATACGATGTGGGCTGAAAGTCCTTAAACTGTCTAACACACACTGGTTACATACAAGTGTGTGTGTGTGAGGTGGAAAAATAAACACTCCACCCAATTCACATAACGTAATCTCCTGTTATAATGGTGTCTAAGCGAGCAAATCCAATCTACACAAACCTAAAGGCTGAGCTTGTCTGAGGGATTCATGTAAGTTTTGTCTGTCCTTATTCAATTCGTGGAAACCTGTTGAAACTTGATCCCAACAAGAGTAGCCGAGCGTTCAGACGCGTACACACACTGCATCACAAGTAGAAGGTTTAGTTTACTGTGCCAAGCTGGTACTTGAAAGCAAAGTGGAGAAGGGTGGCGCGGCCCAACGTGCCAACAGTGCCAGCGGTGGCAAATTCAAGCTGTGGTAGCTGCTAACCGAACCTCACAGCCACTAGGGTTGTCCACTGCTAGCACGACAACGAGAAAATAAATGAAACAGAGAGACTTGGAATAACTGTGGTATCCCTTGATTCACACCCCCATTCAGGGTTATGAGAAAAACACACCACTGCGGTCTCTGTATTGACACTCGCAGAAGAACCAGATGGTTTCTCCGGACAAAACCCAAAGCACCGCAAACAGGGATCAGAGGTACAACTGTCGCGCAGAAACCAAGCAAACATCTCTGTCTTTTGTAGAACAGTTCAGGGCGGAAGGGCGAACGGGTGACAAGCATGTGCAAAACCACATTTTTTACACACTGACTAGTCCTGGGTGCTTAACTGAGAAATCGACTAATTGGTTTCAGGGACAAAAATGGTGTTAGCATGTAAATGGCCTAAAAGCTACAGCACAGCTAATCAAAGCACCGCTGCTAAAACTTAAAACAAACTATTAAAAATTACAAACTACTTAAGTCAACTATGCTGGATTACAACCATAGCTGGATTATTTAACCTTTGAAGCATATTTGCAGTTAAAGCTGCAATCCATAACTTTTTATTTGGTTAAAAATGAAAAAAACTCACAATGAGCAAGACACAACAGAGAAGCGTTTAAAACTTACACTAATTCAAAATAGTCAGTTTATAGTAATTTATCATTTGAGTTGTCAGCTCAGATTTACCAGGAAATGTCAAATAAAGTCACTGCTTTTAACATAATATTTAGCATAATGAAAACTATATAAACCTGCAATTTTATGTTTTAAACAGAGATGGTGCAAGAGAGGCAAAAGTAATGGATTGCAGCTTTAGGCCAAAGGCTCAAACAAGCATTACAGCCATTAATGAACAGCCACACAGACAGAAAACCAGCGAGAAACATTCAAGCCTAAGTAGACAGAAGTGTGTTCAACCACATTTGTCTTAAAGCAACATTATTGTTAGCACCAAAAAAGACAAGACAACAAAATCTGACCTTTGCCTGAGAAGGCTTGCCTGCAACAGAGCATTGCTGTCTAATGTCTGTCATTTCTGTGGGAAGGGACTTAAATCTGGCTATATTACTGGACTTATATCATCGTAAGTAACCGAGGAGTTTAAATCAAAACAGCAATAGGGAGGGTCAAATGCGTTTGTGGGATTTCAGCCGGAGTTTAGGTCACACCTCCTACAGACAGATGACATTTAAATTCCATTTATTTTCCTGCCACAGGCTGTTTAACCAGAGCAACTAGCAAAATAATACATACAGTACACTGTACAGTGGCAATCACTTTGGTAACGGGCACAAACAGACTAGCTTCTATATAGATGTTGTTTCAAATTAATTCCAATCCCTAGAAACCTACGTTCTCCATATCTAGGTATATCCTCTGTACAACGTAAACAACAAAGGGTGTAAGTTACGTCTCTTGATGTTTCTTACTGTTAAACAAAACAAACTTTAACACTAGGGGTGAAAAAAGACAAATGATTCAACTGGTTCATCATATTAAGATTAGATTCTGTAAATGCATCGATTTTAACATTTTGACATATACTTTGAAATAACTTCAAAAAATTGTTCTTGTCTGCACTGGACTTGTATAGCAAAATATTCCACATAATTCTACAAAAATTAAAACAGCAAATCGGTCTTAAACAATACCATTAATGTCACAAAAGTTAACAAGAGAGTTAATATTAAATCTACAGAAAGAAAGATAAAAGTAAACGATGCCAAAACCTCCACGCGAGAACGCAAAGGTGACTCATTGTTCCTTTTATTCTTGTTTGTGGTCTTTCACGACGCCGCTAAGAGCAACAAACACGTTTTAAAGCTATAAAATGAAAGCGAAAGAGGGCAGAATTACAGCATATGAAAGGAAAAAGTCAGGTGAACGCTGGGGCAGGTGAGGCAGCAAAAACAGCTCTGACTGAAATGGCACGTAGCTCGCATCGAAAAAAATCACAGTCACACGTTAGTCATTGAGACCACCTGGAAGCGCACAAGCGAAAGAATTAGACAATGACCAAACGCTTATTCACTTTCCACTTTTGAAACACTCAGATATTTTAACCACCTGTTCCACCGCTACCGCCCGCTCGTCTTTTCAATGACGCAGAGCTCTGCCAAGAAACGCGGGGACGAAAAACATGCTCGTCTGTCGCTCCCCTTCCTCTCCAAGTTTCCTGCCTCGTAAGTGTGTCATTGAGAAACGCTTACGTCTGCCATGTAGGCATATGTGACGGCTGAAATTGGTGTTAGTTATGTTCCAATTTAAAAGCTAAAATTGAGCAACTCGAAAGCATTAGGGGTCAATGAGCGTACTTATTGTGTACTGACGTTATGTAAACCTCTCTTTTGGGTTGGGAATCAGCAAAGGCTGGGTGAGGTACAGGTTCTCTTAGCAAAGTAGCAAAAGCGTGTTTCTTAAAAGGGCTAAAACAACGCAGAAACCTAACCGATTATGTTGACGCCTCGCACCTTGTACACACTGGAGCTCATAAAAAAAAAAGGTTGTATGAATGTGAACAACCTTATTAAGCAAAACTTACTGCAGTTTTTCAAATACTTAGGCTGTCACGTTGTCGTTCCTAGTGTGGTATGTGGTATCCTATGAAAAAACGTTCAGCTAGTGTAACTAAATACAAAGTATACAAAGATTTCGATGGGGAAAAAACAGCTTCAGTGGGAAATCAAAGGTAGGTGCAGATGTCAAAGACAAAACTTGCATACTTTTATAACATGTTATAAAACTGAACTTTCTTCCCTCTTTCAATTTCTCTCACCTTTTGCTTCTGTAAGTGATCCTCGTATCAAACTAAAGGCATTTCAAATGGTATTTCGTGCCCTTAAAGGGCACCGATCAATGGAGGAATGCTACTTGTATCGTCGCTCCAAAGGAAAGTGAGCAATTATCTTTTATCTTAGCTGGGACTTAAAAATTTCAGTGCGCTTTAGTGACTATATCAACAGAAAACATTCCTTAAACATTTACATACATTCATTCTGTTTTTCATTTCTGTTTGTTTCGTACCAAATCACATGGAGATAAAAGCACACCAATTGCAAATAAAAATATTTAAATGAATAATTTGAGGTTATTTTACCAGAGCAATTATAACAGCTACAGCTATAAATAAGCTACCTTTCGGATTCCCAATAATATAGGGATGAAAGTCTATTTAGTGTTCCAAACAGCAACATTTCAGACAATAATGCCCTGCATTCTTCAGTGTACTCACTGCCCTTGAAGTGAGTAGAGCACAGTGATGCTCACTTTCAAGTGAAGTTTGCCCTTTGTAAGAATCTCAAACATACCCAGCTAAAATGGTACCCAGTTAACAGAAAATCTTCTCAGAACACTGGCTGACGTTGACAAAGTATTCAAAGCCATCAAAAAACATTGCAGATTGTCAAAAACTTTCTTAATTTGTTAGTGGAACTTTTATAAACAACTTTTATTTTTAAGAACATTTTAAATATAGACAATATAATGTTATTCTAACCAAACTACACTATTAATTTCCAAAAACTGGATTCCTGAACAACCCTAGAACATTAAAAATATATATTTTACCTAATGGAAGCATTAAGGAAACGCTCTTACAACATTAAATTGTTATAGACTGGGTACAAAACGTGAGCAGAACTGCAGAGCCAAGTTACAAGTAATGCTAAAATGGTTCCAGATGACCCTGCCTTCTTTAAATGGGGGATGGGTGATAAAAACATGGTATTGAGGGTTGCTTAGTGGCACTAATACAGCCACCCCACAGGGCTGACTGGTTCTGGGGAAACTGCCTTTCTGGTTCTGGGACCCAAGCCAGAGTCACAATCCTGCAGCAATCCACGGATTAGTTCTGAACCAGATTCCACAGATCTCAAGATTTGCATGTTATATCCCATTATCTTTCCTCCCAACTGGAGGACTTACTTGCACAACCTCCTTCACCAGCCACATGGGAAAGTGTGAGATGTCGGGGGGAGCAATAAACACAGATAGCAAGACAGAAAAGACTAAAAGAACTTCACAAGGAAGAGTTTCCTCAATTCTCATCAACACCACCAAAAACTTCACAATACAAAAAACAACAACAGGCTTACATTTAATTGTACAACTGCAAAAATCTAGTCACCGTTGAGGCCCTGACTTAAAGTAGCCAATATAACTGCAACTCTGACTGCTAGTAGAATTTGACTCATGGGATCAGCTTGTTTTTCTACCCATGATCCACTGAGACACTAGGGAATGGCCACTGTTATCAGCCCTGCCTGAGATAGCAGACTTGATGGGCCAGCCAGTCCATGGGGAACCCAGAGCCAAAGTTAATCAGACGGAGACAGGTCTGAAGCAACCCATGGGACTGACGCCTCCTCCTAGTCACCCTCTATCTCCACCACCCCCCTTCTCCCATCACTGCCACCTAAGCTTGTCACGACCTCCACCATAAGACTCTTCACACAACGGTTGCCCGGTGTTCACCAAAGTCTCAAAAATAGACAGAAAGTAGCCTCAGGTTTTCTAAGAACCAGCCAGCCATTGGCCGAGCATTGACGGGCAGGGGAATAAGCTCTGAGGATTCACAGCAGAGAACATGCTGGAAGATCAATGCATTTCTCACATCGCTGGATAACCCTCAAGGACTTGAAGGCCAGCCTTCACTTCATCCTAGCCCAATTAATAAAACCCCCAAACCCAAAACCGGGAGCAACATTTTCTAAGCCAAATGGAGATTAATTGCATGATGAAAAGATTACCTCACAAAACGTTTGAAATGGGATAAAACACGCAGGCCGGATACGCTCTGACCCCCCGAACTTTGCTGAGGGTCAAAGGTCAGGGGAAACTGGTCATTAATCCTCAGACTAGAAACTGGGGGCAGGACATGCGAGCTGTTCAAACCTTGTTCTAAGTCCCTGAGGTCCAGTAGCCAAGCCTGGAGACCGAGCCCGAGTTTACCCAGAAAAGGCCACCAAGCATTTCAAACAGTCGATCCGAGCAGACAGCCCGTTTCACAACGGCCGTGACATCTTTGAATACGGGTGGTCAACAGCATGGGGAGGGTCATACGAACATTCATTTGAAGAATCCCAGGTGTCCACTGGGTGTTAGAAATGATTAGGCATATAGATTAATTGAACACACGTCAGACTTAATTAAGCATGGCGTTTAATTAACCATGTAATTAATCTTATAGAGCCCTACACACACACACACACACACACGCTAAATGAACACACAGATTCCTATTGGTTAAAACTTCAGGCAGCTGACATAGACTTGTAACTGTTCTTCACTAGCAAGTCCAGCAAATTAAAATGTCTAAAGCATAATTCCATTCATGACTCAAAGCCCCAGATTTGGCCCAGGTGAGGCTCCGATGTTAACAGTTAGCGGTAAATCATGGTTACTTTAATATAACGATTGACACATTATCTTCCTCTAGAGTGTATTCAAAAAGGTTTTAACACTCCTAATGTGGCGGGTAAAAGATATTTGCACAATTTATATTTGACGCCAAATTTTGGCCAAAGAAAACAGCCAGAGTGAGAAAACGTCCCTGTGTGCTCTGTAAACCGTAGATGCTCAGGAGCTAACACTCAAAACGCCTTAAGACTGAGCCCAAGGGTTGAGCAAGGGTCAATGTTTGTGGTCACATTAACATGGTCATTTGCAGTTGGAAAGCTGCATCAACAAAGAGCTTCCCTTTCTGTTGGAGTTTGGGGGCCGTCCACACATGCCACTCCAGTTCTCCATTACTAACTCTGGTGGACACAAAGGTCTTCCATAGACGAAGGGGTCAAAAGGGTCAGGGTGCAGCCCTTCCAGGGTGACCCAACTTGGCCTGGTCTACTCCTGTTTATCAAGCAGCTGGGTTATCATGCCAGAATGTTATTAGAACCACAGATATGGGAACAGACAACCATAGAGGAAACAGATATGGGACAATCCTAGCATACAGAAGATAACACAATGTATACAATGTTAGACATAACTGTGTGGAATAATGAAACAATCACCCAAAAGCTTAAGAAAAACTGCAAAACAAATTTTAAACAGATTAAACAGGCAAATTTGGTCATTCAGGTTAACCTGGTCACCATAATCTGAAGTTCATTTTCAACCCAACCCTGTAGCGTTGACTGTGAAGATAAAAAAGGAACTCACATAGTCGTGGAAAGCTTTGGCCTCACTGGAATGTTCACATGTCTCCCTTCGATCTGGAGCGGCACAGTACAGATCCCAGAATACACTGCAAAATAAGACAGAATAAACAAAGCTGAGCAGCAGATACATGGGTGATCTTCACCAAACGAAACAGTTGCCATGGTTGGGCAGTGGTACACTTCAGAAGATCAAGGCCTTGTGAAAATGCCTAGTTGTACTTGCCTATTCACCTTATAATCTGATCTGGGAACAACTTTAATTTCATCTATACCACTTTGAGGAACAACACAAAACTGACTTTCCTCAGCATCACAAGACGCAGTAGAACTTGTTTAAAAGCTGCTATCACAACTGGGTCACTGCAGTCATAACCCCCAGATAACGTCCTGCTTTACGAGGTACGGCCTGCAAGTGGCTAATCAATTAGGCCTGATATTTGTTAATTAAGGAAATACAGTCCTTAAGGGCTGCTAGGGGGAGCAGATTTCACTTCAAATGGTCCCTTAATTACTTTATTGAAAATAAGTACCTGTTAAACAGGTCGGCATTAAACCACTCTGACTCTTTAGATATTGATTTAATGGACGCTTCGTAAAAGCTGCTGAAACAGGGCTTGGGAAAACGAACGCAAGTTGTTCCATCTTCCGAGGCAGCACTTTTTACCGCAGCGCATTATTTTTGCTGAGGTGACAAAATTAGACTTCTGTTCTGAATGTGGGGGAAAAAGCTTACGTTTGATGTGACAGATTGCAAAAAGGACAAAACGGGCCGCTCACGGCAAAGCGACAGGTCAATGAGGCTAATCAGTTTCATATATCTTGCCGTGGAGTGGAAACCATTTGACGGATTTGTGTTCGTGAGCATAACACAGAGTATCACTTATGACAGCTTTCATAAATCACTCCATGTTTATGGGTGGAGTTCGAGAGCTAGGTTAAACAACGTTTAGCTCATCAGATTAAACAGTACAGAACTACAGTAAAAATCAAAGGGAAGATTTTATTTAGATTTCAGTGTCAGGTGGCTATGGTCCAGTGTGAGGTGGTGAGGTGAGTTTTGGGCCGTTTGAAGGAAGTCACTTGACCTGTAAGATCAATACATGCATTAATTAAACTTGAAATTATGACTTAAAACAGAAAACACGTCTGCGCTGCCACCTCTGTTTAAAACATAAAATTGCAGGTGACATTACATATAAACCTCAACTGACTTTTGCTAGGAAACTATTTTCATAAACTTACCAATGCCAACCATGGTACAGAAATGTAATAATTTTAAACATTGATTTGTCATGTACTCAATAACTGTTTCATTAAGAAAATAAATTACAGATTAAAGAAGATTAAAAAGAAATATTTAATTCACATAACTTAATAATATACTTTATAATACTTATATATTTATATATACTTATAATACTTTACATTTAACTTCATGCAATTTGTAGCGTAGCATTACCAGTAACATCAACAAAAATAAAAATTCATGTAGTGGGGACACTAAATATTAGAGGACCAAGTTAAAAACATGAACTACTTGCACAACAAAAAAAACTGTTTAGTTTGCATCAAGATTGGTTGAAAAAGCAGCGCTCTAGTCTACCTGAAAACTAAAGAAAGGAAGAAAGAGACAGCCAAGACACAAAAGCTAAACAATAAACAAAGTAGAGCCTGAAGACATGACGTCTTACAAGAACCATAGACGGGTCAGTAAATGAGCCCTCGGCAGGAGGGCACTATACATTAACACCTCACGTCCTATAGAAGCCATAAACCAGGAAACAAATAAAACAGGTGAAAGAAAGGGAGGGAAAAGGGAAGAAAGAGGCTTTGACAGGGAACGTCATGGCTGTTCTGCGCCCCTCAGTTGCTTCACAATAAAGCCAAGCGGCATTATCATATCTATCAGGTTCCGTTAAAGAGATTGCAGCTTTGTCGGGGAGCTGCCGGAGGGAGACAGCAGGACCATCTCAAATCCAATCAGGGTGCAGGGGAAATGAAATAAGACGCCAGTTACACTTTGTTACTGAAAAGCCGCAACTAGGAATACATCAAGGCTGGGAGGAACGGTGAGCGCAAGTCACGTTACTGGAAAAAATAATAAACAAAAACAAAATCATGTTATGGGGTAACAGGGCTGGTTGTCACAGAGGGGAACGTTGTCACAAGGACCGCATCTCAGTAACTATAACTGATTTGAATGTTAAAGTCCAATTACTGTGTTTTTTGTTGGTTTCAAAGACCTAATTTAAAATGACTAAAATAAGTAGTTCTGTGTTTAGACGTAATTGAAAAGGCTTTAGCAGGATGTTAACAACGTACCTCATTTAGTGTGACAACATGCCCCAGTATCAGGTCAGCCCAGGTTTTTTTTTTTTCAGGGCAACAGCAGTTTTTAGCAGACAAATTTCAGGGTGGGTGTCTGCACCCTTTGTATTATTCACTGCAATAATGGGTGTGACAAATTGTCCTGGTGTCCCCTGTAACCTTGCATAAACTGGGTAAGCTTATTTAACGCTTGTGTTTATTTGAAAAACAACACAAGATGTTACTAAATGTAACCAACTGTAACCGTGTCACAGTTAATACAATAATTGTATAACACAACTGGACCTAAGAGTTTAACGCTATGTAATGTAAAACCAGCCGCTTTTGAAATCTGAAATTCATAAATTCATTTAACAGATGAAAGCAAAAGTAAAAAGCAACAATGTAGTTTGTATGTTTGCTGCTTACATGGCTGTGCTGCTGAGGTAAACGTTTGTTTGGTTTTTCTATCATCTCTACCAATAACAATAAGGAATGTCAGCCTGGGGCAATCAGAAAAATTCACTGTTGCTTGACTTTCACCTCTCATCTGCGGCCAAACGTAGACATTGATTAAACAAATCTAGGCGTGAGATTAATCGCAAACGGTCACTGTTTTTGTGACCCACACCTGCACCCCCGCCCCCCCAACCACCCCTTTACAACAGATGTGGTTGACTGCCTCCTCACCGAACTTTGACTCCGCCCACCCCCTCCCCTTTCTGCTCCACCCCCGAGCCTGGTGCTACCATTCAAAGCCCCTTACAACAGGAAACTGCTTTGGACAGAAGGAAAGAAATGTGATGGGGGCTGGGAAAGAGGGGGGGGTGGTGGGGAATCAGATCTGGTTGTTTAACACAAAGAAGACTGGAATGCAAGGAGTTAATCCTTTAGATGACTCTTCCGCAAACAAAGGACCATCCTTCAGACAAAGGTTGGTGTGGGGGGGCTACGCATGTGGGGGAGGGGTTCTCTTTCCCTTACCATCTGGCTCTTTTGTTTTGGGGGAGGGGGTGGGACACTGTGGCCCCTCTGAGCCCCCAACACCCAGTCACGACCCCCCTTTACCACGTGCTGTAGCTCCAGACAGACGCCCCACCAATAGTGTCAACACCATTGAGGGGCTCTTCAAACCCTACAAGACCCCCAATAAGCTCACAGAGGGGAGCCGGTAATCCAAGATGGAGGATAAGTTGTGTGTGATAAACGAACACGCCGCTCTCTGTGAACCTGAGCTACACACGTCAATCTGATTTTTGAGGAGCAAGCCAAGGACAGAACGTGAAAATGAGCCCGGCCTTTACCAGAAGACACATCCAACATGTGTTTCCATTTGCAAATGGGAAATAACTGACACCTCAAAAAACCCACTTCATGAGTTTTAGGGACAACATGTTCCTCACAATCTTCTCCCAGAGAGACACCAAAGGACCACAGTCAGTTCAGATGCCATATTTAATTTGACACAAATGAAAGCAAGACTGTAAGGCCAAAGACTTGGACAAGTTTGTCTATTTAACGAACTGTACACAGTCTTTTACCACTATTTTCAGTTGTGTCAAACCTAATATGGCCTCCAACCAGACCGAGGGCCACAAAGTGACCCATATTTTTAACAGCTGGAGGTTAAAATTTATCACAAAGGCCATTGATACGCCTATCAAATTAAGCAACCAGTAGACTGTCGACTTTTCCCTATGCCAAAACAACTAATCTATAGATTCCAAAATGTGCTTTGTGCTAAGCTTTCCTCAAATTCAGTTCCTCTAATTTCTCAAAATGCTGGTCAGTTTTTACCGGTCATCTTGTTGGACCAAACCATTACAAACATCAGGTTCTCCTCCTTGGCAACACACTGAGATATCTATAATGAGATATGTGCTTCCAAGAGTAATGGACCTCTTCTGTGTAATCTCCTCTTGCGTTGCTAACGGCCATCACAGGCGTACCATCAGAGAACGTTAGAGGTTTTGAGTTACAGGATCGATACCTACCACCACCAAGAGTGCAGGAATCCAGGAGGCTCTCCTAATGTGATATTCTTCTCCCATCGGATCTGGAAACAAAGAAACAGAGAGCAGTAGAAAGAGGGAGGTCATAAGCATAAGTAGGTGTCTGAGGTTTGAACGACAGGAACTACAGCTCTGTCTAAACAATGACAAACAAATTAAACATCTAGTGTACCTCAATTTAGAAGCCCAGTGAGAAGTTCAGTTCAGGGACATGCAAAACTATATACTTACGTTGCAAAACGTTGTTTGGTTTGTATAACTTACATGAAGCTGTACATAAAATCATAGCTTTTTTTAACATTATAGACTAGCTGCGTACTTATAGAGATAGTTGCACTTTTAAAACATTAAATAAACAAATTAAAGCAATACATTCAGTGGGATCTAAAACAGAAACCCAAAAGCAATGTTTAAATAACTATTAACAAAAACATATTCTTTAAAACAAAAAAAACTTTTGTTAGCTGCAAAAAAAATGACAAAAGGTGCTCACTAGTTATCTAAGTCACATCCAAACCGAACCTCTTTCTAATACACCATTTCAAGTATTAATGGTTATTTTGTCCACCGAATTGGGTCTCATTCATTCTATTTTTACAGATGTACCGCAGCATCTACCGCTGTAATAGAAGCTACTTTTCCAAACAGACGTATTGATTTTATAAGATGCCCTGTCCACAACCGTGCACCCAAAATCTGATGTGCATTATTTTAGGTCTGCTTGATGTACAAAACTGATTACGAATTTTCAAAGCATGCGTGTGTGTGTGTGTGTGTGTATTTGTGCTGATCAGTGCAAAGTTGTGTTGCCCCCAGAGGTCCAAGGTGTAACTAGAGGGAGTTTCAGCAGTAATTGTGAGGTGACAAAGGGAAGAAGCAGGTGACTGTTTCCTCATTAAGCTCCAAGGCACAGGTGCGTCCTCCTGCTGTGTACCTGTCTGGGCCCAAAGGCCTCCCCTGTGGCGTACAAGTGCGCCTGTGCTAAGGTGTCGAGATCTTACGAGCGTTTGCCTAATTGAATAGCAACGGTGGTAATGACGACGGTCGCAGTAACGCTCCGCCTCCCTTACAAAAACACAGAAACGTTGGTAAACACAACCATCTGTTGATTTGTTGACTTTTTAATATTTACTCATGGAGCACAGCCTAAATTTGCACGCACAGAATGCACGAGTTAACCTGGCAAACTATGGCAGATCAGGCGATTACGCTACTAGGTTAAGCTTAAAATTAAACTTAAATTGTGGTTTCCATAAGATACTGGCCTCTTATACCAAAGTTACCAAAGTTTAAATTTAAACATTCAAAGAAGGAAAATGCAAAAACATGGTGTAACAATATTTTATATTTTACCATCTGTGCCCACATGTGATTATGATATGTAACAGAGGTTTTGGTAATATTCTTTAAATGTTTGGAAAAAACATTATGTATGTTAAGACTGGTTAACAAGATGTAACCTCACCTGGGTATAACGCCAAACTCTTACTGCTAAAAAACAATTTTGCCACCGCTGTACTTTTAAAGCACGAATATATAACAAAACCTCCATTGGGTAAAATCGAGAAACAACATTTCAACTGTCTGAACAAACAAACAAACAACACTAAACAAAATTATAAAAGCGCAGAGTTTTATAGGTTTACTTCAGGTGTTTAATGAAACCCACACAAACAAACTCAGCATGTTCCACAAGGCCATGACAAATTCAATAAAATAAACAACGTTTTTACAATTTGTGAAGATTCTAAAGCTCTGAAGAGTTAAAAAACCTCATGTCTAATGATTAACATCATGCATAACTCAGCTTGATAACCAAGAAACACGTTTTACCTGTCAAAACTAGTTCACTTTTCAAATTTATTCGAATAACCATTTGAAAAGTTGAATGAAAGTCACCTGCCTTCACCTATCAGTCACACTGGAGGGAAACTGTACGAGTTTTACCCACAATTCCTTTAACTGAAACAGTTTCTGAAGCAGTTAGTTTAACACTGTCTATTAAAGTCTTTGTTTACACAACGGAGCCGTGATGACAATCACAACCAATCAGAACATACAGTCTGACGTACAATTTAAAAGTGGGCGGAGCTACTCAGCGTCACAACACAATTAAAACTAGTTGTAAAGTGGACAACAACAAAAAAACTCTGTTGCTTGTCATGAATGTTAACTAGTTCAAAAACTCAAATTTAAGGTTTGTAACATTACAGCAAAATCACGATAATATTGCAAACTAACTGCCCTTATTCACGCAAAGGCCAAGACTGAAACAGGCGTTTAACATGCTGTCGAGTTTAAGAGCTGCTCTGAAACAAGTGGAGGCACCACCTCCACTCCAAACATGTAGTGTCCTCACGTGCTATATAATGTTCATATGGTGAGAACTGTGCTGATGTTCTACAGCAAAACCTCATCTGCTGAGGGCCGGTGTGCCTAAAATCCACTTAAATCAGTAGTAGCTGCCGCGCAAATGCTAATGCGTCAATTGCACCTCCTTAGCAAAGCTCTGATGGATTTAAAGGGCCAAACTCACTTGAATAGAGCGCTAGTACAATTTTCCTTTTTTGATCAAGACCTTTTATGTTTTGTACTGACAATCTGCAATGACCAATGCAATGTCAACGTTAAGTTCACCTTTATGCATATGAGAGGCAGCCACTACCAATAGGAGCACAGACATTGATGTTAATGAGTGAGTTCTTCCTCCTGATAAAGTTACAGTAAGTTACAGTAAGAACATATTTTAGCAGTTTACAGTTTGGCCACCTTAAGTTTAAGATCAAATCTCAGGCAACTGTTCAGTCGTGGTTGAAGTCAAAGAAAACTCACCTCTGACAGAAACGTCTGTGCCGATTTCTGTGCGCCAACGTGCAGCAAGTACTCATACACGTATAAAGCTAACCTGCAAGACAAAAGAGAAAAAAAAGCATTGTAAATAGTCAACCTCAGGTTTGTTTCCCTATTAAAGTCACATTTTAGGCTGGTCACAAGTTCATGTGGGAAAAATGTGGTTCCGCTAGCTTTCCTATTGTAAATGGACGAGCGAATCCATTACAGTGATTAGCTCTGAGGTTTGGGTGTACGTCAGTCATGGAAGATTCTGGAAACGCAGGTAGGTGAGTGAAATCTGAGGTGTCTGAGAACTGTTTTGTCAAAGGAACACAAACGTTGCATTCCATTAGACTCGGAAAGTCTCTACTTGGAAAAGTGCAATGGAGCGCCGTTTGACATCAGATTTGCAATTGGAATCTCAGGCGGAAGTTCTCGGATAACTCAGATTTCACCACGATCTAAGAGAAAACGTCAAAGTGTCAGCACCACACAAGACATATTTCATAATAAACATTCGCTTTTAAGCCAAAACAATTGAAATCAGCCAAAATTACTGCATTATATAATAGAAAACGGTGTGGCTAACATTTGTATACAAATGTGTGAAGCAATTAATCATTAGATCAATCTAATATTATTATTACAAAGACCAGACAATAAACCATCTTGTGTTGGTAAGGCTACAATATCAAAAAGGAAAATCCCACTTCTGACACTCAAATGCGTCTAATATATTTGCCTTAATCATCTTTTGTTTTCACTTTTGTTATTTACAATAGCATCAATCTTCTGAAATGTAGCTGCAGAGCACAAGTAGCCACCATTGAACATAAAATACATTATTTGCCCAATTAGTACACACTCCACTGTTATTTAAAAGAACAGCTTACAGCTAATAAAATACCACGAAGAACTTTGAAGGATCCTTCATCCCTCAAACGTCAGAATTATTTCTTAGCGTTTCATCATGTGTACTCGTTTTCGGAGCTACTCTCAAGTATAATACAGCTGTCAACAAAGTTCTTTGTGAATTGTGGGGGAAAGACTTCAAAATTTTACTTTCAATTTAATTACTGCCATTTATAAGTTTGGAAGAATGGAAAATTCATCAGCCCAAATATCTTGTTCAAATCATGTCACACTTCATTTTCTCAAGCATCTACAGAGGTTCCTCTAGTGACATCATAGCACGGTGAGTTCATGAACAACCATGTCCATCAACGTGACACACTGTGGCTGACATAGTCATCTCAAAAGTCCACAAACGCCCACCCTTCATATTATTCACCATTTCACCAAGGGTTATGTCTCTGAGCTCCCACAGGCAGGTAGGTGTTACGTTGGAGAAACCTGACATCTTGACAAAATTATGTACCTGGCAACCCTTATATGAGCCCGGCTGGCGTTGGGATGGATCATCATCAAACGGAGATTCCCATGAGTGGCGGGACATTTTCCACCTAAGCTCAACCTGAGGAGTTGTTCTAGAGTTTATGATGGACTTCTGCTCACGGCCTGATACATTATTGAGGAGCGCTTCCACTGAAGGTTTCATACTGTCAGAGGAACACACTGGGTTGTCCGCCAATGGCGAAACCAACAGTGGCGAGCAACAGGCTAAAGCGCTCAGCTAATCCGTATGCAAAACAATGGCTCCGGGTGCAACAGAAAGGCAGACCTATTGACTTAATATTTAGCTTAATCACTTTGTAAGACAAGTTGAAGGCTATCGCTTTCACGTGCCCCTTATTCTAGGAGCAGCACGGTGGGAATAATTTAGACCTTGACAGGGTTGCACGGGCGGCTGCACGGATGTCGATACGGCGATGATGGACAGAAATATCTGACAAGGTTCTGCTATTGCTCCTCCATTCAGCCATAGCTCCTCGCTGCGTGTCTGTTCTGATCACGACGAGCTCTCGCAACTTAACCTGAGAACACATCTTGACATCTCGCCTGAGGCTTCCAGTCAAGACTTCGTTTATACTTGAAAGAGGCTGAGCCAAGTTTAGCTAGCTCAAGCGCAGACAGTTAACAAATGAAC
This sequence comes from Yasuhikotakia modesta, assembly GCA_036877545.1. Taxonomy (NCBI): domain Eukaryota; kingdom Metazoa; phylum Chordata; class Actinopteri; order Cypriniformes; family Botiidae; genus Yasuhikotakia; species Yasuhikotakia modesta. Next base: position 22,899 of record JBAJNP010000417.1, on the reverse strand, counting down.
CTTGCTGTCTCCATTTCAATAATTTAGCTGCAGGGTCTGGTGTAAAGACGCACAGGAGGGAGTGAAGCTAAGCTAAAAAGCAAACGTTTCTGAGCACCGCTATACCAGTAAATATATAGTTGCTATATGCAAACATTAAAGTCACCATGAAGTCTAAATATACACAATTGTTATTTTTACACAATTGTTACTTTGTGTATATCATTATTTTTTAAATCTTGTGCCCTCATAACACAAATAACAGAAATAAAATTTCTTTTCCCTAGGCCTGGGTAGGGCCACAACCACAAACCACTCCCCCAACAAATTTGAAACACCTACTTTTCTAAAGCTAACCAATTGTAAACAGAAAACAAAACAAAACAATGACAGCCTCCATTTTAATTCAAATTAAATCTGAACACTGGAGTTGGTTGTGTCTCTACGTCACACTGACTTAATGGAGAAACATTAGGCATTTCTTACAATGCTAAAAATGTTATTTTTAAATTCTTTATTTGTTTGAACGACACAAATGCCACTAAAATTACACAGGTCAGCTTTAACAGTTTAAAAGAATAAATAAACAAACATCCAGGGGTGCTTAAGATGTGTAGAACTTTAAAACCAACAGGCATCTGAATGCTATGGCAAAACGTCCTACCACAAAAACGTCCTTCTTCAACAAGTATAGGTTGCAAGAACATTTCCCTGACATTTCCATTAAATAACAAAAACATTCATTTGTTCTATCAAAAGTCCTACAAACATTTCTAGTTCTATAACGTTAGTTTCACTACCTTGGAATATCGTTTTTAATATGAACTATAACGTTAAAAAACAGGCTACTAACATTACAGCAAGAACAATTTTGATAACTTTGAGCAAACTTTTCAAAGTACGCTAACCAACGTTCTGAGAACGTTCCCTGTTAGCCGGGTTGCCTGTGAAACAGCTGATTAAATGCACTCACGAACAGTTTGCAAATCGAGCACAAGTGGTCGGATCATTTCATTAACATTGTGAAAGGTGCTGTCATAATATTGCTGGTGTAGTATTGCGCATAGCATTGCTTTATATCCTTATTCTGTCTATAGAAACGCAGCTAATCTTTCATTCTTAACAACCAGAGAAACATTCAGCAAAACAAACAGTCTTAAAAAATGTTGACACACTTTCACCAGGCAATCTATCTCAATTATTTTGATGAAAGATGAGTGAGTACTCATTTACAAAAAAATACCAAACACACGCACACAAAAACAGACATTTCCACGTTACAACTGAGAGAACTCATTAAATATGCGCCTAAATAATTAGAGAGAGCGTCTCTCTTCAAAATAAACCCAGAAAGACATACATCAAGCTATCCAAAATGGAAAATTAATTGATTCTTATCCTTATCTGAGTGCGACGTTTATCCAAAACATTGCAAATCAGACGCTCTTCATGAGAACAACGTCCTGATTCTATGTGCATGCTTGATTCTCTTTATACGTCGCTGAAAACACCTCTATGGTGGAGGCTGAACCATCTGGCTGAAATCAAAACCATGCATTCAAATCCACTCTGCCTCTCAGACACCAATAAACTCTGGAAAACCATGGAAATGCTTGAGATGTTGGAGAAAACAGGGGTTGGAGATCAAATCCGAATTTGCTTTGATTAATATCCACTTCAAAAACACACAGTATGCAATTTATCTGGTGTCTTGTGGCAATCTGTGTAATTTGCGAAATTATACTAAATTTACTTAAACCTGTGAAGACGTACACACTTGATGTGAACTTTTGATGAGTTGGAGATTTGATTTGGAGTCTATTTGCTTCCAAACTAATCTGTAAAAGTCAACAATGCCGCAATAAACTTGACAATATTGACTGGTCTAATGCAACAAGCGTTCCGAGATCGTGATTTAAGACAAATAAAGGTGATTTCTCCAACTTTGGTATCATCAAAATGTGAAACTACAGCAGACATGTGGTGGGCAAAGACACCAAAAACAAAATCTAAACCTGATCGGTGCATGCTAAACTTAAGTCAACTGTAAAATCAAGTTAATAAGAAACAAAGAATTTTAATAACCTCGCAAAACAACAACAGCATAAAATCTGTGTGGTCACAACACCTAACCATTTAACACAACACGTGAAACGGTAACCTGCAATGTTAATGCAACGCCCGTGGCACCTTTGCTATCTGTGTTCATCGTACAATCGTACACACAAGTCGCATGATGGACACGCAACTCTGTATTCATCAGAAACAAAGATCAAACTTAATATTTTCTACAGCGTGAAATTGGTGCTTTTGAACTGGAGTGGAAGGCTTTGTCAAAAGAAACAAACTTTAATTTAAAAAATGTTCAACTTTTAAGAAGAATAATCACACAATCACATAATACAGCATTCAAATGAGTGACTTAAAAAGTGATAAACTGCATTTTCAAGACCAAAACTCTACAGAGGTTTTCAAAACACTTCAATGACCAAAATTTCAAACACAAATGTGTTGTGATACTGTGAATACATTCCTTGGAGTGACAAAACGATGCAGTTTTCCATGCATTACGTCTAGCCATGTTTAAAGAAACATCTTTCATAATAAGCAACATTTATTTATTATACTTTTCTCCAGCTCCATGTCATCACATACTTGAGATCCTTGCATAACACGGATCCAAAACCTGACACAGTAGCCTCTGTATGACAGAAATAATACTCCAGACTTACTGATATTATGGATGACTTTCATTAAAGGTACAGTGCAATACATTAAGATTGTGGAGTAACTATGGCAACAGATTGTACACAACAGTGTGTAAAGATCACATGGTGAAATATCACCCTATAAAGATGTGTATGAGATATTAAGTGTGCTAAAAAGTAACCAAACTTCAACGAGTTCTCGAAAGCAACCGGTTTTTTCATGCTCATGGGAGTCATTTTGCCCCAACACCAGTAAATATCAAGCAGATACGCCGTGTAAGTGTCATCTGTACACATCAATGTTTCACTTGCCTAAAACTAGAAGAAATATTGTGCATGTGCACAGCTATGTAAATAACTTGCACGGATCCGCGTTAAACAAAAACCTCAAATGACCAAATAAACGTGTAAACAAACACGATCACCTACTAAAACATCCTGAACTTTAATGCACGTTTCAAACCTCCGCTTCACAAGCCGACAACACGAATGCACCGATTCAACGCGCACAAAAGTAGTAAAAACACAAAACAGCCCGTGGTTCGGTCCACTTTCCCTGATCCGGATCAACGAAACGCTCTTTAAAACAGACTAACGCGAGATCCGAGCCGCTAATAACAAACGCGTCGGATCCTCACGTGCCCCTCAAAACTTAAATAAAAGCACGAAGCATGGAAAGCAACGCGTTTCAAGCGTTACAGCCGTTCCCAAAGTTGGGACGGTGCATCGGTGCACGGGCGATCCTCGCTCCGGGACGCAAACTCAAAGTCAAAACACCTTTAAACAATAGTGCGCACAGTTCAGAAAGTTGCGGAAAGATGCAAAAGTGCGGAAAGCGCGTCAGATCACTTACTTTTCTCTCGCTTGGCTATCGGAAGGGACGACGGCTCCTTTACCTTTGGCGTACATGCTGGACTGTGTTTTAAGACTTTTACCCCACTCAACACCTGTCAAAGAAAGCAGCCAGGAAAACGCTCTATCTCCATAGCTACCCCCTTTAGTGTTTTCCCTCCCCCTCCTCTTCTTCTCCTCTCTCTCCCTTTCTTTTTTTTACATCTCCAACATTGGCCACAAATCAGGCACAGTTTCTATTGGGGGGACTTGAAACAGGTCGCCGGTGCATTTTTTTCCCTCTCTCGCGCTGTTCCGGGAATGCGCTCGCCCTCCCGCCGCGCCGGGAGAGGCGGGGGCCTCTTAAAGGGAACGCGCACTCTTTTCGTGTTTATTACCGGGCTCGGGGACCGATGTGGAAAACATGCTAACATCGCCTCGGGCCGCCATGTATGACTTTGAGGTTTTGAAAGTAGGAATTTAGGCGTGTGTTCCAAGGTTGGAAATCTAAGAGCTTGTGTTGGTTGGATATTTGTGTGGCAAACTACTAGGGGTTTGTTTGGTGATTTGACACATGGTGGTGTTTATAATACTGCAATACAAAACAACGCAATGCATACTGCAACATCCATTTTGTAGTTGCTGATTTTGTGCTTGTATATGATCTACACACAGTACTTGAAAATACACACTGCCTACCTACCAAACTCATCTCACTGTATCTGTAAAAATATATTATCCCATAAGAAATAAAACTTACAAATAAGATCAGTGTAAGATGTTAATTTCTGTTGTTCTTTCTTCTACTCTAGAAAGATTAAATGGAGAGCAGATGGAGACTCCTGCTTCTCAGATGTTCCTCTCAAGAAAATGACCGTCTTAATCTCACGTGTGTCTCGTCTTGAGTTTCAGAAGAAATCTCAACAATGTCACAGACTCCTCAGAGTTGCTAAGACACCAAAGACAGCATTAAGACACCAAAGATTTTAGTAGAAACCCAAACATTTCTCATCAAATTCCCAGGGGAACAAATTATCTGAGATGTTATCCACATCAAATTTATAGCTCTGTACTCTGACTGTACGACAAACATGTTCCTTCTGTTTGTGTTTCTCCTAAAGGATTTCAGATAAGATAATCCGATACTTGATACTTAGAGAGACTTTTTTCTCAAGTGCCCGTTGCTGTAGATCTGAAACCATGGGTGAGCCTCAAAACGTCAGATTTATCCATGCAGAAGAGCAGCACTGAAGCACAACTGTTACGTAGCTTTGCCTTGAGGAGTCAGGCTATGTATCATCTTAAGAATTAGCTCTGGGACTCCCAATAAAGCATTATGGTTTAAAACATAAGGAATGAGTAAAAACGGAGGTCCATGGAGGTGCTATTTGAAGGCTCGCATTGCCTGCATATTGGAACAATTGCATATTGTGTGTTTATGAGCATCAGCAGTGTTTTTCAAAAACACATTTGCAGAATCATTTTCAATAAGTGACCAAATGTGCTGAAGAATAAAACACATCAACTCAAAGTTTTGTTTCTCTCATCTTTGCTTCATACAATCAGATTTACAGCCAGAATGCTTGAGGTATTGACATCAGTGGGTGAACTGACACATAAAGCGTGATTATAGGCTGTCTGTAGTCGCTAGTGTTTAGCGTCCATGCTAGTCTGGGCTCACCAGTAGTTATATTTAAATTATGAAGCTAAATTGGAACTGATGTATCAAATGTCTTGATTTTTTAGTGACAAAACTGTGTGGGATTATTTGGGCATAATGCTATCAGTACCAAACTAATATACCTGCAGCTTTAACTAGTTTAATGATAGTATTAAAGACATTCAGTTAAGTAGTTGGTCAATCAGAATAAGTAAAATGTTAAGCAAGAATAAACAAAAAAGTTATTTTTTAGGGTCTAGAAATGCTTAAAATATTACATATTGTATTCATGTAATGTTTTTGCTTGAAACACATGTTGTTTTGCTGTTAAACGTTTTAAATTCTGAAATATTTGTAACCAATAACCAACCAAAAATAATAAGAAAACATTCTACTAACATTCCTGCAAGAACCTTTTGAGAACATTCAAAGAACATAAGTCAACGTTCTGAGAACTTTTCCTTTTTCTAACCTTGGATGATGACAAAATGTTTATTTTTGGAGAACAACTGTTTAAACAAGCACACCTCAACCAATCAAAATACAGCTTTGTCAGGAACCCACGGAGGAACCTGCACAGCTACCGTTTCACATCTTGCAGGGCGACTTTGGTCACACTTAATAGCGTAACTTCACTTCCAAATCATGCTGTGAAAATAATCATTAAAGGATTCATGGAAAGCAAAACTATGCACTCTATTATGCTACTATTATTTATACTATTATTTGAACTATTATGCACTCTTCCTGAGTCCAAACTGGGAAAACAAGGAACGTCCAGAAGCTGATCCGGGATCAGTCCTGGAAACGGCAGGAGCTGTGCAGCCTGTGTGAGGCCCTCAGAGAGGAAAGACAAACCCAAAACACCCACAGAAGTGACCGCTCCTGTCCCCGAGCCTCTGTGACTCAATCCTGACTCACGCGAACCCTCTGATCTTTCACACTCCTTCACTTGAGCCCTTAGAAGTCTGACAGACATTATTTATTGCTGTGGAATAAGACGCTTAAAACGAGATCCTTAAAAGAGACCATCCGACTAAACACAGGGATTCAGTCCATAGCCCGGGGTGACAGAGTTACTGTTGTTTGTTACTCTAGCTAGGCAGCGGTTTAGCACATAATATTCAGCTTTTAGCAGCCGCTTTCAACTCTTACAGCTTTTTCAGTTTCATGGCGGTTAAACAGCATCGTTCAATCATACAAACCCTTTTATTTTCTTTTTTAAAGCATTTCTTTTGGGGTTTTTTCTAGAAATGAACGAATGAACGCTAGTGTGCCAGTATATGCTAAATTGGTGCTACAATAATACACATTCCCAGCTAACAATGTGAAGGTTGTGAGAACATTTCCCTAATGTTTGCATTATGTAACAAATGTTAAAAATGTTATTTTGAAAGTTATAAAATGTTTTAAAGATGCTGCATTAACAGTATCGTTTGGTTACAAGAACTTTATTTAAACATTTTTTATTGTATATATTTTTTAAACATTCCACTGACAACAGTAACATTTATGTGATATATAATGTTAACGTTCTGCAAATGTTTCTGCAAGACCTTCTCAATGTTTTAAAAGTACTTTTAGAGAACATTAGCCAATGTTCTGAGAACATTCTGTTAGCGTTCTGGTCTTATTGTCCACAATTATTCAATGCATGTTATAGAAGTGATCTTTCAACACAATGTAATTTCAGTTTCTTAAAAATATTTCTCCTCAGCTACCATATTTTACCTATAATACCTGAAGAAATGTATCTGTTAGCATTTATCTCAAAGCCTCCCATATCTATCAAACTGCAGCTATGCTGTTCCAAGCTTAACCCCAATTGTTATCATTTAATGTTTAGTTTCATTCTGTAACACGTCAGCTAATGCAAGTTAACGGTTTGTAAACATGTTGATTTTATAAATAAAAATGACATTATAAATAAACTGCCAATGGTACCGTCACACTGCACATTTTCATGCTTGATTATGGCAAAGAATCTTTCAGAATTGCCACATTTACTGCATAACCCCAAGTTTGTCAAAACTCAGCCCGTTTTAGCAGAAGAAGCCACAGTTCTTCAATTTTGTGTGGTTGTGGTTCTGACAGAGTGTTTCTGTCACCACGCTAACTAGCCGCATACTCACGTCTGTCCCTTTAAGAGCAGAGTCACGCTGCTGTGTGTGTCTCTGTGGGCTGAGGTACAGTCCCATCACAGCACACTGAATGTGTGGGCGAGCGCTTAGGTGTGCTGGGTGTGTGCGAGAGACACTGGGAGATAAAACGAAGAGAGAGAGATTGATGGGTTTCGCAAGGATGGGCTAAGGTGGTTATTCACATGTTTGCCCCTGAAAAGCAAACAGCAGATTGTTATGAAAACACGTTCATTGTTGAGATAAGTGTGTGATCTGTTATTTACATTATGTAAAAATATTTACATTTAAACATGCATTTTGTTTATTGTGACAAAAAAAAAAAAAACAGGATTCATTCTCTTTTAAAAGAATAGTTTAGCCAGAATGTTTATTTTCCATATGATTTTATAAATCCGTGGATAAATTGGGAATCATCAATTGAAATCTTTTGCTTATTTTTTACACAGTGAGAGTAAATGGTGACCTCAGCCATGGTCCCAAGATTTTAAAGATTTTCAGTAAATAACGGCTGAAATATTAATCCGTTCCTGACACAAAACTACCATTTGTCTTCAGAAGACATGGAATATGCAGCACAAGTCATTTTAACAGTGTTTTATGCCTTGACAAACCCAGTCTCCATATTCACTTTAGGAAGAAAGCATCTCAGACTCTCTAACAAATTCCTCCTTTTTCATTTCATAGATCAGGAAACATGCTACAGGTCTGAAACGTTATTTTTATTAGGGTAAGTTAATGATGACATGTTGTTAATTTTTGTGTGAACTGTCCCTTTAAGTAAAACACAATTGCGTCTGACACGGTGCAGAGGAGCTGAATGAAAGATGAGTGACATCTTATTGACTCACGGCCTGGCATTATAACATCACAATACACAATAGAGCGATGTACATCATCTCCGGCACGAGACCTTCATGTATGCGGCGCTCACCGACGCCAAAAACCTGAATGGTTTCCATTATTTCCCTCTCTCTCTTCTTTTCTCTTCAGAGCTCTCTCGCTCACTCTTTCTGTCTCGCACAAAACCACCCACGTGTGCGCTCTTGCCAAACCTGCTTGCCCACACAGACGTGTGTTAAGTCTGAACCCCCCCAACAATCCCATGATCCTACTTGCTTACAACCCTCTAGCGATGCTTTTGCATGACCTCGCTGTGCCTATAGGGATATGTGTGTGTGTGTATGTGCATGTGTGAGTGTGTGTGTGTGAGTGAGTGTGTGAGTATGTGAGTGAGTGTATGTGAGTGTGTGTGAGTGTGTGAGTAAGTGAGTGAGTGTGTGTGCGCATGTGTGGGCGCTGGATGTGGGAGGGATTTAAGCAGGCTGGTAATAGAGACCGTAACTTCAGGCATCAGAGAGAGTCTGGTCTGATACACATTACAACTGGAGCTTCGGCCCAAAGTGGGACGAGACTCCTTCATTTTTCCCCGCTATGTTGTCATAAACATTTTTGTGCATCAGTGACGTGGCACTTACATAAAAACATACACAGAAAACATACACATGCACTTATGTACGTTTCATAGGTACAGTCACTATGTGCACACTGCTTTGTGTGTTTTAAATTAAACCATAATTAAAAACTCAGGAAGCCATTTTGTCTCAAGTGTATCTTACAATGATTATATCACTGCAAGGATTTTTTTGACATGGGAAATTTCCAGTGATCAAAAGGATTCCTGGTATTCCAAATATTACAAATGCTTAAAAACATTTAAAAAATAAAAACACTCATTCAAGGTGTGAGAAAATGGCCTTTTTTTGGAAACATGAAATCAACAAATACTTAAAACCTTTATTTTATAACTTGCATTGCAATCAAATCCGAACCAGATTTCCAAAATCATCCCATCTTGAACCTTAATTGTGATAAACCCTAAAACTATCAATCAAACCCTCTCAACCGTCTTCTAATGTGTCTGCAAACGTTGTTTCCAGCAGATACCGCATTTATGAAGGTACAAACGCGTTTCTCCCGCTTGCTGTGATCGACAGTTTATGTGTGGTAAGATCTCAGCCCGGCATAGGACTGTGCAAAACACTGGGGTCAACAAAGGGACAGAGAGGGAGAAAAAGATATCGAGACAGATAGAGAAAAATAGAGGGCACGCCGAGAGCTGGGCGGTAGATGGGCAGCATTATGTTCCGCCCCCCTGGCTCTCTAAAAATGACTAATGCTCCTAAAGCAAACAGCCGTTCTTCTCCAACACCTACGCCAGTAGATGACAGATGACAATACTCAAGAAAATGAGAAATGTGTATAAATATAGTGCATGGGTGCGACTAGCCGCTTCGACAAGGCGCGCTAGTGCACATTGCTGAGAGCAGCTAAACGAAGAGGCTGGAGAACAGCACGTATTTCTAATACACTAAACGCTTTTTAGTTTCAATTCTGTGGAATCGAGCTTCTTGCTAATATGTATAGAGATAATATGGAGGTATTTTGTGTCTGTTTACGACACAAATGCAGTAGGTTAACAAATTTAGTTTATGCTAGGGGCTGTAGGCGTTTGCGAGACCACTGCTAGGCAAAAAAGTCATTTTCAAACAAGAAGTTGGAGACAGTAGTAAGAATAAAAAACTTGGTTCTGTCTTTAACATCTTTTTTCTGAAGTAAATTTACCATTTTAATAATTACTGCAATGTCTTAAAAACGTTACACAATTTAAAAAAAATGTTTGATTATTGTTTTTATAACCAAAACAATAACGTCAATACAACATCTAAAAAACATTTGACATTTTGTTCAAAGAACTTTTGAATGTTCCTAGAACTTTTAAAATAACACTTTAAAGGTTTTTGTTATTTGGAAATGTTAGGTAAACGTTCTTACAACGTGATATTGTTGGCTTTGTTTATGCCAAGTATGCGTCAGCGCTAGCGGTTAGTTTTTATTGCGTTTTAAGCAATATTTCTGCCTTAGCACGGCCCATATCTTTGTATGTATGACTATGAGGGTCATTATGAGTCCTGTGATTGGTCTGTCAGTCAGTCTGTCTGTCTGTCTGAATAACGTTTCAGAGGATGTTAGCGTGTGACGTGACCTACATGAATCCACACGGCTGCTCATTAGCATAGCCTCCATAATTCTTCATCACATAACAAACCCTGACTCGTGTCACAGAGACAGGTTAATGAGAGAAGGCCATTTACATTATATACTTGAGCTGTTTTTTGTTAGCAGCCTCCCTGTCTTCCTGTCAAACAGAACGTTTATTTCAAACATTACAGATTATCTTCCAGAAACCAAGCCTAGCATTCAGAAACACATCAAATGTCTAGCACAGACCTCTGTGAACGTAATCATTTCAGTATCATCTGTTGTACAATTTGATTGATTTATAATTATGAATTATTATGCACTGTAAAGATTTCTATCGTGTTTTTACTGTGACATATAAAAAATGTAACACTTCATAAAATTGTGACACCCAAAAATTTCATACATAATATCCCTCAATTTTTATAAATATTTGACATAAAAATTGTGTCATGCTCAACTATTGAATCTTATTTGCTGAAATATTTGCTGAAAAAGGCATGATTTGTTTTCTATTCATGCAAAATGCCTCTTTTTTGTTATTGTTATTATTCTTCCACTCCCAGATGATAAAATATTGATTGTTTTATTAGACAACATTGTGTTACAGGCTGATGATAGTATGATAATGATATACAGTACAGTCAGTAATAATCTATTTTTAGCTTGTGCTTAATGCCTTCAGAGATTTTCCTGAATGTATCTGTTCGCACATAATGGAGTTTTATTAAATGTAAATGAGTTTAAGTAATATAAATATTAAGTGAATTCTAGTAAAACGAGTCATTAATTACCATTTACATGCACTCATTAAAAAACCAAACAGAAGATACTCTGCTAACAGGGAACATTGTCAGTACATTGGCTAATGTTCTCTGGAAGTTTTCTCAACGTTTTAGAAACGTTCTTGCACTAACATTAACAGAACTTTTTTATATATCATCTCAAAAATGCCATTCTTAGGTGATTAGTGTTACGTTTTAGAAATATTACATAATTAAAAACATACAGTAACGTTAATATAGTGTTTGACAAACTAAACGTTTTGAACGTGTTGTTTATTGACATTAGGGAAATGTTCTTACAACCTAAGTGTTGGCTAGACAGATAGACACATAGACAAAGATACTGAGAGACAGACAAAAGATAAATAGATGACAGATAAATATATGGATGGATGGATGGATGGATGGATGGATGGATAGATGGAGAAATAGGTAGACAGACAGACACATAGACAGAGAGACAGACAAAAGATGGATGGATGATAGATAGAGAGATAGAGAGGTACAGATAGACAAACAGACAGACTAAAGATAGATAGATGACAAATATATGGATGTTAGAAAGATACTGAGGTACAGACACACATACAGACAGACAGAAAGAAAGAAAGAAAGAAAGAAAGAAAGAAAGACAGAAAGAAAGAAAGAACACACTGGGAGGTCTGTAGTATTTAGTGTTTTTAGGTCATTGACTGAGGATAGTCCAGTGTTAATCCTTTACATTCTTTTTTCCTCCACAGTCCTTCCCAGGACATTCATTTATCACAGACAGAAATGATAGATGTTCTGCACACAGCAATACCATCTATTACTATGCATATCCCTCTCTCTCTCTCTCACACACACACACACACACACGCACGCGCATTCCTTGAGAAGATGCAGCAGCAGAAAGATGCTGCGCTTGACATTAAATGCAAGAATGACTATCCTCCCGTAATGGTGCATCGCTGATTCTTCAGTGTTGCAAACAGATAAGAGTTTCTGGTCAGTAGGAGAGAATGTCATTTTTACACAGCACTAAAAACCACCTATGAAATCACTATTGGAGTTTTGTGGCTTTCGGTCTGTGTGTTTTGGCTTTGATGCCATCTATAAGCCGGTGTACTCATAAACGCTGACAGAATGATCACGTGCCTGACACACACCTTTAAAATTTTACACTCGTTTTCTTACTGACTGAAAATATTGATGACGCAGACGCACACAGATCTCCATCCATTACAAAACTCTAGAATGAAAACACAGAACGGCCGTTTGTCATACAATGAATGCAAGAAATCACAATACTGAGTTTGCCAGATGCACGGGTGGAAGTCAGGTCAGTTTTTTGGAACAACTACCTGGTTTGGACGTTCAACCATGTTCAGCTGCTGAAAAGAACATACCAGACTACTAGTTAACAGGGAACATTCTGAGAATGTTGGGTAAGGTTGTCTTAAGGTTCTCTCAAAGTTAACAAAAACATTCTTGCTGTAACATTAGTAGAGTAACATTATTTTTTAATGTAATATTATCATATGCATCAAAAATGTTATTCTCAGAATGTTTGTGAAACGTTTTTAAACAGTTTCAGTATTTAACCAACATTCAAATTAGTTCTTCTAACCAAAAAATAATGTTAATACAACACCTAAAACATACAAAATACCACTTATAATGTTTAAGGAAAACATTCTTACAACCTTAAAGCATTGGTTAAGATATTTTAAAATACTAGCCCTCCAATGTGTCTCACACCAACTTCCTGTTTCAAACAAAAATATTGCCACAGAAAATAAAACTGCCTTTTTTTATGTGATTTAATTGGGTCTTTAACATAATATGAACCGATTTCCATCTTGCCTTGAGAGTACAACTTAATTTAAACTTCTGATATTTAAACACAGGCTTGCTAGGCCGGCTAACATGGTAGGAATCGATGCACACTGACTGATAGGTAATGCGGAGACCTCTACTCTCAGAGTGTGATTGTGTGTTGTGTTCACTTAATGGCTTAATAGCTCCTGGGCAACTGAACTGCCTCGTTGGCAGCAGAGATATGTGGAAGTAACCTTAATAAAATTCAGAAAGATGTGTGTGTGTGTGTCTGTGTGTGTGTGTGTCAGGGCACAGCATATACCACACTAGCAACAAAGGTTAAAATGACCCCAACACCTTTTTTGTGTGTCTTTCTTTCTTTCATTCTCCCCCGTTTACCAGAGAGAGAGCTTTTCTTTTCATTCCGGTGCTTGCCGTGCAAAAACAAAAAAAACATGCGCACCCTTTACTGAAGCTGTGTCCAATTACTTGGCTGGGGGAGGGGCGCCACAGCAGCGCAAGGGGGATTGCGACCCGCAGAGATCCAGCGCTGTAGATTAGAAACCAGAGATAGGGAATAATGTAGAGTGGAGGCAGTCAGTGAGGATTACTTACCACTGGCCCATCTCATCTGGCGATGGAGGCTCACTGCGGGCTGCATGCCTGTTGTTAAAGGTGCAGTCCATCCTAAAAACAAAACATTTACATTTATCTGTGATCGTCTACTTGCCCCTGTGTGCTTTTTAAGCCTGGTTTGTGCTATATATATAGAGAGAGAGAGAGATGATGGATAGATAGATAGATAGATAGATAGATAGATAGATAGATAGATAGATAGATAGATAGATAGATAGATAGATAGATAGATAGATAGATAGATAATGATGAGAATAAAAATGCACATGTGTAAATATAAATAAACAAAAAATAGAACAACAATTGAGAAATATATAAGCGGTATGTACAGCTGTGCTATGGATGATATGAAAGAAGCTAAAAAGTATTTAAGATAAAAGTTCATGTTTTCATTACAGGTTTTATGGGTAAGAAAATAATGACAGAATTTTCCATTTTGGGTGAACTACCTCTTTAAAAAACTTTAAAAGTGCCACATATTGTTTATTAAAAGCCTTTACCTCATGTTTCTCTACACTTACATGCACATTTAACATTCACATGTTTCACTTGCAGGCCTAAGCCATCCCCCAACCCCTACAGCAGCTATCTCCTCGTCTGCCTCGCTGTTTACATCTGTCCCAGCTCCACGGACTCATACATCTCCCATCCACCCATTACTGAGACAACGATACAGAATGGACAGCGAATGATAACCGTCTGTCGTTTAATGAAGAACAATACTCAAGCAGAGGACACAGAGGAACCGTTCATACAAAATAATGTCAATAATGAGACCACAGGCTTCCCGTCAGAATCTGGAACATGCGTGACAGTAATCAACACAATACGCTGGGGTACGTCCAAAAAGATAAATCAAAAATAATTGCGCGCTCCATTCCAGTCCCTAACTCTGAAGGTGGGAATTCAGGCCAACAATGTAAGGCAAAAAAGACGTAGACGTGAAGATTTACTGTAGTAAGTACCGCGTTCATCGTATCGTCTAGCATAAAATTACTGAGACAACATTAACCCACACAGAAAACGGTTGTATTACTGTATCAGCACGACATGAGCATATTAGCATATTTACAGTCAGCATATAGACTGAACAGAAAGTCTAGAAATAGGTTTAGCGAACGGTTAAATTGATCCAAATTGCACACACGTGTATGATTCCAGTCACAGAAGTTTAACTTAGCCGCTAATTTTGAGGTTATGCAGGTTCAAATGGGGGTCTAATTTTCAAACGGCACCCCAGCTGACAATTTTAGATTGTAAGAACGTTTCCCTAACGTCAAGTAACAAAATGTTATTTTAAATGTTCTAGGAACGCTCAAATGGTCCAGTTACTGCTTGGTATAAGATCTGTTCATTTTTTATACACAAGAAAAAAATAAATATGATGTATAATGTTAAAAATGTTCTGCTAATGCCCACGCAAAGATGTCTGAGAGAACATTTTGAGAACATTAGCCAACGTACTTAGAACGCTTCCTGTTAGCTGAGGCATCTGTGGTCTGTTTTCACCAGATGTGTTTTGACACTTAAAAGGCAAACATGAATCTGTCTGAATTCAGTCTGAATTCTGGGTTTAGAATCTTTAAAAAATCTGATTTCATTACATACTTTCTGAACACATGTTGAAGTCAAAGAAGTCAAACTAACATTTCTCAGGAAAAATGTCTAAAACGATAAGCGATTACATAAGCTTACCTTTGGGAATCTGTGTAAGGTAAGGAGACAGTTTTGAAAACTGTGCTTGTGTTTTGTACAACAACTGATTTTGGTTTATTTAAAAAATGTGTTGGTTTAATAAGGGGTTGCAGCATTAACAAATAAACAAGAACATATATTAGGCTTTGCTCTCAGAGATTTCTCAAATGTCACATTCAGTCTCCCTTAAATGTCATGTTAAAAAATAACTAACTGTAATTGGACGTGCTACACGTCAGTCGCACAGCTTCTTCTTTAAAAGGCCACTTTTAAACTTCAAATATAGAAAATCTGAATAAGCTTCAAAATAGACCAGATTGCTTTCAGAATATTTAAGTATATTTCAATATTCTATTGCTTTTGTTATTGAAATTGTTTAATGTAACAGTCATATTGGTTCTGCTCGTTTTAAACTCCAAACATTTCCTTGAACTGACAGGCTGTGAACTTGTCGAAAGACCAACGTTTGTGCGCGAGCAGAGGAGGAGAAAAAGCGTGTTTCTGCTGCTTAAATTCATAGCTACGGGGGAACAAGATTGGAGGTGGTTCCGCATTAGCAAGCTGCTAATTAATGCAGAATTCGAAGGTGGGGAGGAGCTAGGATAATTAGGGATTAAACAGGGGTTGTTATGTTGTTTCTATTTGATGGGATTATTTACACACCGGAATTTAATCACCGTCGTCCAGATGTCATTGAAGGCACAACCTTTGGCCACAGCTGAGTGGTTGTTGAGGCCAGACCTCTCAACCAAACCTTTGCTAATTACCTCATTTCCCCTTTCCTCTCCGGAGCTGTTGGCGGGTTTTAGCCTGTATGTGGTTCAGTGAGTTGGCTTCATTTCTTCAGTGCTTGTTTGTTTTTCGCACCTGCCCATTTTCTCAAAGGAGCGATCACAGATCGGTGATTGCAGTTGGATCTGTTCTCTACTTGTAAACTGGATAACCTACTCCGCTCTCTTTTCTATTTATAAACGAGCGGGAAACTTTGCAAAGACATGTTTGTTGGCACAGCCAGGCATGTTTGCGGTCAGATGTCAACTCTGTTCTGTAATCGATCAAAATGCATTTGGAAAACTGACAATCAAATTACAGAACGGAACGGATCACGTGGGAATTCACACAGGACTTTAAATTTTTACTTTTTATTTAAGCATGTCAGTTGTGAGTCTTCTACAGTTTTGTTTTCTTGTATTTTAGTTTTTTGTTTCATTTTCCTTATTTTGCTTCAGTTTGACTATATTTTTAAATTAGCCATCTTAGCAGGCAAAAAAACCGTCTTGGGGTTTTAAAGTGGAATTAAGATGTTTGTTTCATCACAGTCAAAATAGGCTCCACCAATGGTGTGCAAGCTTGCATATTTACACAGTAGATTAACACTGAAGGGTGGCCCTCCCCCAACCACACCCGTTGTACTTCAGTGTTCACGTCCAACCTGTTCGTAGATGCTTCTGTTTGTCAATATTTGCATGATAGATGATGTCGCCAACAACGCCCGCCCCCTGCCCCGCCTACTCTTCGTTTTCTCTTCACTGTATCGGATGTGTCAGTGAGAAGCTAATCCACACAGTCTATTTGGTCCCTTGTTTTGTTTGGTTTCTAATTTCGCCGCTGTTGGAAAATTACACATAATTGCAGTCTACAAATGCTAATGCCTCCCTGCTATCAGCCCCCCCATCCCTGCTATCAGCCCCCATCCCCCTCGACGCCGGTTTAGTCTCCTCTGCAGTCTGTAATTGTGCGCGCTGAAGACGCTCCTCTTCCTCAGCAGAGACTCTCCAACACACTCAAAAACCAGAAGACTGATTGACAGGCAGCTTTGACATTGACGCAGCAGAAATAACAATGTTTGTGTGCTGCAGTGGTTCGTTCAACCAAACTACATAGTTTGGTTGAGATGCCTGTAGACACTTTAGCAAATACAAGGGAGGAAAAATTGAAAGAACAGTTACCAAAAACCTCTGTCTTCATCATTTAAAGTAATTTGCTTATTTTTGTTTATTATTTTAATATTCTACTGTCTTTGTAACTTACTGTCTGTCACCAAGTAAACATAGTAAAAATAAAATAATTCATTGTACCTAATACACATCACAATAAAGGCTTTGAATTCTTGATTTTTAATCATAATTTACTCACAATTAGACACATTTACTTGACAACCAAACCTGTTAGTTGCGTTAGCAGCACAAAGGTTGTGGGTTTGATTCCAGGAAACACAAATACTGATAAAAAATCTTGAATTAACTGTAAATTGCTTTGAAAAAAGCATCTAATAAATGTAAATGCAATTATTTTGCATATGGTAGGAAAAATACACTTTAGTGTAGATTTATGTACTAAAGTGAAAGCTTAAATATTTTTATTTAGAAAAACACCGGATGGAGAACATTGTGTTCACATTTCTCAAAACATCTACTTTTGAGATACACTAAACAGATATGAGGATAAGTAAATGATTTTTGGATGTAGTGTTTTTTTAATTGTTGCGATTCTACATATAAACGTTCACACTGAAACCAGGAGGCCGTGTGAAAGAAAAAGCTGGATTTCAGAGCAGGAGACATGAAAACCTGATCTTAAAAAGAGCAGTTTATAAGAGTGAGGTGCTGTGGGTGTAGATTGAGACACAGCGAGACAGAGCGAGACAAAGAGAGAGTCAGCGAGGGAAGGCGGAAAGAGGTCACAAAAGTGGTTATGAAAGCAGTTCTGACCTAATCTTCAGTGTTTATGGCTTTTCACAGTCGCAGAGATTTTCTACAGGCTGAAACTAGAGTGGGTGATGTCACAGAAACACAGAAGAGACGACGGCACACAGGAAGTCATTACAGTTCACCGTCCCTCCTGTTCCCACTGAATTCAAATCACAACTTTTTTAACAGCGGCAACAGCTGCATAACATCTCATTGTCTGTCTATTCCAGGGCTGCAATTTACTGGCAAAATCCTGAGTTTCTGACGGCTGCCAGTGATAGATTTTGTTCTTCCGCATGTTCTCACTTAACGATTAACATATACAGAAGTGTTACACGCAAATCTGAAAATAATCAAAGCGGACGGTTTCGTTTAACCCTTTGTTTGCATCCTAAACTGCAAATGTCTTTTTTACAGTCAATCACATTCAAACTCGTTTTGCTTCTGTAATGTCATTTTACATTAAACAACACAGAAACCAAGGGTGGGGCTTAATTTGATCAGAAGTGAATTGGATTGTTAACAGTATTTATATCAGAATAGAACTAGATTGACATGAATCTGCGTTGACTCCAGTTCGAGTGTGCACGCAATATCTCAGAGCAGGAATCAGTTTAAGAGTATTGCACATGTCTGTGAGAGAGATTTCTCTCAGCACCCGATTCCACCGTCGTTACGAACTAATCAAAAGCAGGTATCGCTAAGAGCAACAAGAAAAAGCCTATCCGTGCATGAAAAAAGTCCAACCACAATGCGGTGGACCATGCATGCCATTTTAGTGATGTAGGTAGATGGAACAGAGCCCTCCAAACCAAGAGCTAAGAAGCAGAAAAGAACAATATTCTGTCTTAGCATGGCAAAAGATTTCTTAACGTCACTTCTTGTTATCTTGCATCCAATTGAATCTCTAGGACACAAAAATCACAGACAATTACTGGAGACTGAATAAAGAGCAAATTCAGAGCTGCTTACGTCTTTTGCTTTTCTTCGGTCACGTGTGTCTCCACTGGAGTTTCAGGAGAGATCTCAACAATGTCTCAAAGTCTGCAATTAAAAGTCAGAGATTTCAACATAAACCCAAAGTATTTCTCATCCAATTGTCAGAGCCGCACACTTACAGCATAGCAACAATTGTCTCTTTTTTGTCTTCACTACAGAATTTAAGGCAAATCTTATAGTGAGAACTCACTATATTACATCCCCAGAACAATGAAATCAAATTTTTCCGTGGGAGATTCTTTAATGTCGCAGGTAAAAGCGCATCTGATTTTCTTACATCACACCAGGGAAGTGAGAAAATTGAGCATTTTACTTAAGGCTAAATGAACAGAGCAGCTCAAGTTTATGAAAAATATATGTTTGATGACATTTGCGGTTTGATTGTACGGTCTGAAATGCCAGCCGGGAATTTTCCCGTCCTTATTTTGTGCCGCATTGTCATGCGTCTCGGCTGATATCGGCTCCCTTCTCAGTGTTTTGCATTGTTGACTGTGTTTCCGTGGGTCAGGCCAGCTAACAAGATCTGCCTGTTCCCTTCCAGGGCCTCAACACCCCTAAAACTGCGCATGCAAACACACACACGCACGTACACACATGCAGCCCTCCCCCACTGCGAGCAGACGCGGCATGTGGACAAACCACAGGCAGGGAGAGGTACACAGGGCCAGAGCTGTACTCTGCCTGATTACTGCAGGAAAAATATCACTGCCAAGCCATTTCTCTAGCTTTTTCACACACACACACAAACACACACACACTGCTATCCTGTGCACGCGCACACACATTTTCTCGCTTGTTTTCATGCAACACACACACACACAAACTGCTATCCTGCACAGACACACATATTTTCTTGCTTGTGTTCATGCAACACACACACACAAACACACTGCTATCCTGCACAGACACACACAATTTCTCGCTTGTTTTCATGCACCAGACACACACACATACCTTCACCAACACTGACAACACACCGACACATAATTGGATGCATACATATGCTTACCCAACAGGCTACAAGCACACACACACACACACACACACAGACAGACTGAGCCACACACAGAGGTGTTCATTATTTCACCAGAAACACACACACACACTTGCTCGCACATACTTCAACAGTGACGCCCGCTCTCATACACACCCTCCTCGCTGACACACAACTGCAGTGTTCACAATCATATGCACCTTCACACGTTTCTGAGAACAACATGCAGGTCCCACACACACACATATACACACACACACACACCAGAAACAAGCTTCTTTACTCAAATACTCACTTTTGCACATTTACACTCTCTCACATAAACGCTCACTGACACCTTTTTAATGACCGAGCATTTTTATAACTCAGGTAATTTAAAGTACACTGTGATGTAATGAGAGAATGCAGCATAAACAATATGCATATATGCGCTAACTCAAACATAACATTTACTTTACACTTACCTACTTGGCAGATGCTTTAAGCTAAACTTGGCTAACAGGGAATGTTCTCAGAACGTTGGATAATGTTCTTATTAAGAGTTGTTCTGAAGTTAGCAAAAACATCCTTGCAGCAATGTTAGTAGAATAATTTAATGTCATATATCATATATTTAAAATGTGTTATTCTTTTGTTGTTAGTGCAATGTTTAAAAAACAGAACTGAATAATTGAATAGTTCATAGATTACATCAATTATTAACAAGGGGATGTTTTAAACATTCCTATAACATTTCAAATGTTGTTTTTAAATGTTAGGCCTCATGTTTTTGTCCTTTAATGGAAATGTTAGCAAAACATTCCTACTACATAAAATTGTTATCTGGAAAAATTACCCACAATTCATTTAGAAAAGATGTTTTATTGCTATGTGCATTTCCTGGGAATCAAACCCATGACTTTTGCATTGCAAGCATTATGTTGTATCGGTTTGAGCTAAGAAACACAACCAGAAATGCTAAACATAAGTGCATTTGGTGAAAACATGAAGTATACATTTGTGGCAGCACTCTTACACAAAATTGTACTACGGTCTGCATATTTTTTATCACTTCATCATTGACTGGCTAAAATATTTGATACACTGAAACATAAACATATCTGTTAAAGGGGCGGTTCGCCCTAAAATCAAAAGTTACTTATTCAGCTTGGACCTCTGAGGTCTGTTTTCTCCAGCCCTGCCTCTGGCCTCCGTGGTCCTTTAATAAATCTTCCATCTTTATCAACTCCATGATTCATCTATTATGCCGACTGCAGCTCTGAACCTCCTCCGGTGGGATGTGTGCCAAATCCCAGCATTCCTTTCCTTCCTAAAGCGCTCAGCGTCCACTACGCGTTCATATTCACGGCTGTTTGTATATGCATGCAAACATGTAAATGAGGGCACATGGATACACACTAGACGTGTTACACAGGAGACCGACTTGCGCGTTTCTGGCCCGTAATAGCCATAATCGTTTACTTTCCCGGCGCTTTTTGATATATTCAACGTGGTTTTGCATAAAAGTAGAAGGTTGGTCTTTTAAATTTTTGGCTTTTCCATGTTTTCTTGTCCTCCTGAAAACTTCATAAAAGCCGGCTGCTCTTCACGGATGCCCAGAAGGATCGTACCATACTACTGTTTGAATTTTCATGACTTCAGAAATGATTTTTAAAATTGGTCTTCATATTTTCGGAATACTTTAAAAGTACTTTGAAAGTTTCACAGCACAGGAAATGAATTGGGAAGTGTGACTCAACGCTTTAATAGCCATCAAAGCTCATTTATCTTATAAACATTATAAATTACACTCACTAAAAATGTGATTCTCACTTCTTGAAGACCTAAAAACTTCAAAATGTAGTTTTCACCTATATGGTGCGTTTTAGTGTCGTATGACTTTTTTTAAAGCTACGGTGTCTCAAATTAATTTGACTTTGTATCTAATAAAATCATACAATGAATCATGTTATCAAAATTTGCAGAATATTCTATTAAATTTACAACATAACTATTTTTAATGTCCCAAACCTTATAAGTACCTAGCTAGCAGAAAGCTTCTCAGAATGTTTTCTAAACGCTCTCTCAAAGTTATCAAGAAACATTCTTTTTAACATTATAAAACCACAAAACTGTCAAAAAGTTATTCTTACATTGTTAGTGGAATGCTTTAAAAACATTACAGAATAATTTTTTTAAAATAATGTTCTCATAACCAAGCAGTAATTTTAATATGTCTAAAAAACTACACAACCTGATGGTCCACTTTCAGAAATATTCTTACAGCCTAAAATTGTTAGCTACCCAAATTTTGTGGGCGACACGAAATCAAATCTCTTTCCATTTTTTCACTGTTTGACTCAACCGTTCGACCCTGCTAGCTGGATTATTGTATTAAAACTGATATTTTTACTTCATTCGTGTAACGTTTGATCAATGAAGAATGAATCAGTTTTCCTCATCCTATTACCCCAGCAGCGCTAGCTGTAGCTACGTCAGTGTCGTCCTTTTAAAAACAACCAGGGCCATTGATTATCGTCTAAGTGTCCGGGTCCCAAATAATGAGATTTGGCTCAATTAGTCTCCCTTCAAGGTGCCACAGCAGTGAGCCGTAGGCAGCTAATCCACACGACTCTCGGACTGAGCTCAGTGGATTATACCCACTTCTGCTGTTTATCCTGTTCACACACCGGCCGTCCGCACCACAGATGCCTCCTCAACAGATAACATCTGATCTGAGAACATCCGATGTGTGTGTGTGTGTGTGTGTGTGTGTGTGTGAAACAGAACTCAGGTTTCTTCTATGACTCCTCACAGACCCTGTTTACACCTGTGTTTAGCACTGTCCACTTAGAACTGGATCGCACACAATGGTTCTTAATGCCAGGTGTGAACTGGATCTCTGATGAGTTCTGATAGAAACCGGCTGTAAATATACAGACTGTAAATGGCTGGTGTTAACA
>JBAJNP010000416.1:0-97972 GCA_036877545.1 Yasuhikotakia modesta | reverse complement strand
TAGGTTACACTGGAGAATATCTTGTCAATCTATGGTTGTGTGTTTATGTAGCCCTGAACTACAGCTTCAGCAATGATAAAGGGTGCGGGGCAGAGGCTATAGTGTCCTCTGGCTCAGGCCACTACAGCATTTTTTTTTCCTGACGTGACAGAATGCAGGCCTGAGCTGCTTTACAAGAGTTTATATAAGGGAGTTAGACACATCTATGGTCTGTGTGTGTGTGTGTGTGTGTGTGTGTGTGTGTGTGTGTGTGTGTTGTACAGCCCACAGAAAAGCCCCAATCAAATTTATTGTTCACCAAAATAAAAAAAACAAAAAAACTGGTGTCCAGCAGGAAAGAGGCACGCAGTCGATACACAAATGAAAATGAAGGCTGCACGAGTACATGCAAACAATCAACAATATCCAAAACAACTCATGCAAATGCTAGATTATTCCACTCATATTTATAAATCACATGAAAGTCTTTTCATTTTTCTTTGGGATTGTTAAAGGTTTTCTTTACCTCGTCGCCTTCCATAATTCCTTGCTGCATGTAAAATAAGATAATCACAAGTAAAACAACATATCCCTAATTGACAATGTGACTTTTACTAAACCACATAAATTAACAGTTGTACTTAACATTTAGTCCCCAACAGGACCATAAGTTTCACGTGTTTCACACAAAAAGTGAAAAGTACTCATCTTATGCAAAATGCTTAATTTGAATGATTATATAACTTTAAAGTACCGTGAATACACATCAACAGCATATCATTTACTTCCCATTTTATTACCTTTTTTGTCAGCCAAATGCTTTAGACTCAAAAGCTTTAACTAGATTCTCTTGGCTCAGTGACTCAAGGAAAAATTGAGTAAATGTATTTTTCCAAGGACGGCCTTGTGCATTTCACAAGGCTGTCAGTCTACCTGCCCAAACGTGTCTCAATTTAGAGGCCACTCATGAAAAACCACTGTTGATTACTAAAAGACTACTCACTGGAATCATGCTACATTTAAAAGCTATTTGAAAAATGTTTTTGAACGCTTCTATAATGATTTTATGTCATAGATGGCGGGGCTATGAATTAGCTGCTTAGCCTTAGACAACACCTTATAGGTAGGGCTAGGACAACACGTTTAAAAATGACAATATCTTTAAACAGACTTCAATGTTGAAAAATTAGGCAACGCCATGAATATAATAAAATAACAGAATGTAATTGTAGTTTTAAAAGTATAAATGTACTTTGTAAAATGTAAGAAAGTACTTGAGAAAAGTACAATACACTTTTTTTAACCATTTTTTAACCACCAATTTTATTAAAGACCCTTGCTTTTGGCTTGCTAGAGACAATATTGTAAAACACCCACAGACCTTTTGTAAGTATAAACATTCGTATTTATAAAACACATGAAACATTTCAGCGCATAGATATTCCGTTCTCAACATAAGCTTGATCGATGTATTACGCAACAACACATGCCTAACTGATTTAATTTGTACAGTACATCTTTATTACAAGAACCAGGAAATCTGCCTAGGAGAAATAAATAAATTAGCTTCATATTCTCAGTCATGAGGGTGTTCACAGGCAGTGAATGATGGCAAGGCATCAGTACAATCTCAATATCCTTCATGCTTCATCTACCTTATTGGGGGTAAGACTGAAAAATTGTAAAACATAAATATTTGCCCCAATAAAGACTACAGCTAATACAAGGTTAGTGTCACCTAGACACCAACACACAGCTAATTTTGCTGACTGTGTCAGCAGTTCTTGGGCCCATCCATTCACCCCTCTGCTAAAGCCACTAACACGCTTAAATAAAACACATGTACATACCATTTATGGGCAAGGGGCTGTCTCCTCCTGGATGGGTAAATCCAAGGCGACCTTTGAGAGAGGAGGGTATAAATCAGCTGCGGGCATGAAGTGAAATAAAGCACATCTGTCTGGGCTAATAGACATTTTGTTTGTGTTGATGCCGTAGAGTAACAGGCCTCCAGTTTCCAAGTTTTCACACCCTTTAGAATGTACAAAATAGGTTTAAGATACCGGATAAGATAAAATGTAATATTGTAAACAAAAACACAGTACTGCCCCAAGGAAAACGTTGTGTTTGTGAAACTTCCTATGTTAAAATGATCTTCCAAATAGTATGCTTTTGTATGACACCACACACATACACCACAACACAATACTATCCCTGGATCTAGATCGCTTTCATTCTCATGCTGAGTTCAGCTACATTCAACCTCCTGTAGAAGAATGAGAGGAAACATCAAGTAAAACCAGCATGGCTAGTATGGACTATTTCACTCCAGGGGCACACTACAGTGTTAACATGGCAGCCCCCCTCCTTTTAGCGTTCACTCTGAGAGCAGTCTGGTGGCCAGGACCAGAGCACCATTTTGTTGCTTTAGAGGGAACAGAGAGCTCTTTTACAGGCACAAGCACAATGCTGGAAGCGATTCAAAGTGACTTGGACACTGGACCATTTCTCTTCCCCTGTCCCTTGTTCAGTTGTCTCTGCCACACTGGTTTGGTATCTGCAGGGTCACACTTTTGGTTCTGGGGGTGTGGCACTTCTCTGCTGGCCTCAGGAGTTGCCCTAATTTGGTTAATGAATGGCAGCATACATATGCAGGTCAGCCATGTTACATGCATAGCAGAAAGGGCCACTCACAGTGCAATTAATGTTTATCCATTGAAGTAAAAACAATATACATTAAGTATGTATGTTGCTCTTTTAAATGTTAAAATAACATTCAACAACTACAGCATTGTTTAATTAAAGAATGGTAATATTTGTTCTAATCCAAAGGACATGGCAACAACAACTTTGGTTTAATCTCAACACAAAATTGTATGAATCCAGTTTAACTGAACTGCATGAAAACTGAACATTTAAGTAGAGCTGCAAGAGGCAATTACAGGGTCAAGCCCATAAACAGCTATATAGGAAATATTTGTGGACCTATCTGATAATGAGATCAGGACAGCAGTTAAAGCTGTAGACTCATTACAACACATTGAAATGATTTTATAAAACCTATGAAACTAAAAATAGATAGTGCTGTCACCAAATCTAGGCAGTCAGGATGTTGACAGTGTAACAGTGATACCTACAAAAGCTACCATTTAAAAGTCCATTTTATATGCTCACTGTCAACCTTATTGGCGTGGGATAAGAGACAGATTACAGCAACCAACATCAAATCCATATATTTTTCCATTGGTTAACAATGGCATTTCATTTGCATGGTATACTCTAAGCAATTTTTTAAATTCTGTAGTATTTTTTGACCACTGGGGCTTAACACTTTGCAGGTTATGTTGAACACTGTGAAGTATGAACCATACCAAGATTTGGAAAGATACGCAATTGTATTTCAATACTGCACATTATGACAAAATTCAAAATGGTTGATGCCCAAAATGGCTGACCAAGCACTACATGCATTGTCTCCAAACATTGCAGATCACCTTAAACTGTGACAATGACACACCTTACCAAGTTATGATACTTTTATCGTAACAATATGCAATTGTATTTGTTAAACTGCGTTTCATGACAAAATGCTTGACTTACAAAATGACTAAAAGGAAAATACTAACAGATGCTGATGGGATGGGATCTTTGCCCCAAATGAAAAAAGAGCAAGTCTTGAGTTTATCTAACAGGATACTCAAAAATGGAGCCTCTAAATGAGAGATTGCAATTAACTGTGTAAGTGTACACTACAGACACCCACATCTGAAGAGGGTTTCTAATTGGGAAATGAAGGCTGAAGGTTAAGTTCACCTTCTAGTATGGGCGTTCAATCTTGCCCCTATAGATCTACCTTCCTGAGGTTTGGTTCCACCCACACTCTAACACACTTGCCTGTAATTTTCAATTGAATTTTAAGACTACTTTTTAAAAAAAAAAAAAACTCAATTTAGCCATTAACATTAAGATCTGTTTACTTTATAAAAAAAAAGGACTTGTATAGAAATAAGAACTAAGGAAATTGATTGTTTCGCCCATTGCATCAGTTACATTTGAGCCACATATTATAAAAAGCCCATTTTAGTCTACATAATGACTATAAACAAATCCCAATCTCCACAAATCAGACTGATGTGCTTGTGAAAATGTGTGTAGCCTCACACAAAGCAGCACTGGCTAAGCTTTGATGCACAGACACCGCCATTTGTAGGTCAACAGATAGTTTTATCTTTCTCCTTGTGTGTGTGTGTGTGTGTGTGTGTGTACACGGGGGTGCAATGATTCAGCATTAATGTGTAGCTTTTCACAGCTGCTTACTCTCAAACCAAAATTTGAACATCACATCTGATGTCACGGAAAATGCAAAAACACAAAAGAAAAGCACTGGATGTACAAAAGTCACTGGAAAGAGAAAGTAAGAACAAAACCAAGGAGAATCGGAAATGTTCAGTGACAAGGAAGGTTCTATTGCCTGTTCATTCATTTTAACTGCTCTGTTCAATTGGGAAATTACAGGCAGCCATAGCCCACAGCAGTGACCATAAAACAGATGAGATTTAGAGTCTGTTCTAAAACGCACCCTAATGAATGCTTGGGAAAAAAAAAACGCATAGGCTCATTAATTGTCATTTGCATGCATTTATAACTGATTTCAAGGGTGAGTCCTTCACGCATTCAGTTGTCAGCTTTCATAGAAGCGAAATATGAATGTGACTGACCAACAGCTTTAAACAATAAACTGCTCCACCAGGATTGGTCATAGATCAGGAGCTCTGTGGCGATCAACCAACTTCTGGTGGTGTTAATAGTGTTAAAACCATCAACAACAAGGATATTGCAACACAAATCACATATGGGATGCCTGTATAAATTTAAACGCTAATAGGACAAAGGTTTTTGCCCATCAATATGGAACTTTGACACACAATCTACTTTTGTTGACTTTAATCTTACCTTTTAGAGTGTCTTGCTCGGCCCTCATGATGTCAATCAGAGAGTTCTCCAAAGAGTGCATGTTGAAGCCATCGAATGATCGGGGGCGATCCTGTGGAAAAGGGGATGATGGGTATCAGACGACGAGACACAAACAATGATGGCATTTCTCATATCCCTGAGCTCAGTGGGAGTATCCCTTTCATCTACAATAGAATTCAAGCTGCTAGGCTTCTGTTCCTCTCCGTAAACTAAGAAAGAGAGTCACAAATGAAAAGTGCAACAGAGGCCCTAAACTAAAATATAA
The DNA here is from genome assembly GCA_036877545.1 of Yasuhikotakia modesta. Taxonomy (NCBI): domain Eukaryota; kingdom Metazoa; phylum Chordata; class Actinopteri; order Cypriniformes; family Botiidae; genus Yasuhikotakia; species Yasuhikotakia modesta. The sequence continues at coordinate 92,754 of JBAJNP010000416.1, read as the reverse complement.
TCCAACCAACCCGTTTGACCTCCAGATTATGACAAGTCTAATGATTGACACAATCGTAAACAAAGGTAAAAAAAAACCTGAGAAAGCAAGAACGGCTTGATCAAATCCACAACATTGCCCAATCAGACTCCAATTGACATTCTACAAGATAAGACACAAGATTTTTTTATTACAGAAACACATGAAAATGTATTATATAAAGACTAAGACTTGTTGGGTGAACAAGGTATATAAATAATAAACATCATTGAAAGTTTAAATTAATCGTGTATTTTACCAAACGTTGCCTGATCATAAAATATGTAAACAGGTTTTCCCAAACACTCATCTCATCTGTTACTGGTCTACAAGCAGACAGCCCTATTCCAAACTTACACTGGTGGTTAAACCAATGTTGGCATGTCAGGCTGGTCGGTAAAGCTCAAACAAATTAATGTTTGACAGCACTGCAGGGCCACAGTGCTTACACTATTAGCATAAACAACCTATAAATTGCTTACGTACAACTGTCTTTACTGTATTAAGCTGGGAGAGGAGAAAGTATATAATAGAAATAAATATACTAAATAATTATTACCAAATAGTGACAAAAAGACCAACGTCAATTCAAGCAAGTTGACAAGTTGAGCACACTGCTTCACACTTTTGTCAAAATAAACCAAACAAATCGTAACAGCACGGTTAAACAAGATACTCGCTCATTATCACGCGAATACTTCAGAGCCTGGGTTCAAATAATGTAGTGTACCCAAGCTGCAACACAACGCAGCTTCTGCTGTACAGCGTCCAACTAGACTGGAGGGTGCCATGATTAATCTGCTCATGCTCAGTCACGATCTGGCATCTGCTGGGATCTTCAGAGCAACACTCATCCCCCTCAGCTTAGAGAGGCTGTGTGCTCACGCAGGGCACTTATGCTACAGCGCAGGGTTGGCACGCTGATTCAGAACACAAGAGCGGGCCAAAGGCCATCTTCAGAATTACCGCACACTACACTCCGCTAAGAGCCCTTTGATGAAGAACCAACCCCATAAAGATCGAAGTCATCGCTGGAAAAAAAACAGGCCGTGCTCCGTTCCACAAGCCACGTCTTATTAAAAAGGTGTTAATAAGCATAGCCTGCTAATGCGAAAGCTATTTTGGGTTTAGCTATAATTAGCCTGTGCACACAGCTTGCTGACTCAAAGGCCTTTACCCACCAGGGGCATGTTTTTAGGTCATCACAGTTCAAACAATATGAAAAGTCTGCTGAGAGTGTTCAGAAAGGGACGTTGATGGAACACCCTGATGCTGGTGATTAAGTGTGGCATGTTACGGGTTTTTCAGGAACAACATTAATCTGAAATGTCATGGCTAAACTAATGAAAAGGGAGATGGGGGATGGGTGGGCGGTGGAGGCTTGACATTGTGTTTTTTGTAGTAGCGAAAGGTATTTCAAAGCCTTCCACATCAAATCACTCTAAAGCCTATTAATCCAGTCTTTCCACACGGTTGGGGAGGCAGGGGGTATGGAAACTTTCCACAGGGGAGTGCAATTGACTCTGCTGATAAAGTAATTAAAGTGTAGAAAAAGGTTTCAGTCAGAGAGATGGCATTAAATAACCACGGTGGTTGTGGTTATGCTTCCATTTCAGACCTCTTTCCATTGGAGAACGTTCAATGTAAGAAAATAATACTGAAAATTACTAAAAAACAAAAAATACTGTAAGAAAACTGAAATTTCAACAGACAAATGAACTTAAGCATGGGAATTGCACATTCAATTATAGAGTCGACTTTGGAATATCCATACCCAAATCTACGTTTTGAAATGGCTGTTCACACAAAAGACAAGTGGACAAACTTCTGTTACACCAGTACAGTTCCAAACAACCATTAAACATGCAGTTTAATTTCAAAGCAGTAACTTAACATAAAATACAAGATTTATCTGACAACTAAAATCTTAAAAGGCTTGTTTTTGCAAAATCTGACATCTGGATAATGATCTGGATCTGGATAATGTGCATCTAATGCACATATGGCCTGATTACAACAGTCCATGCAAATATACTTACTATGTGGAAGAGAGCAGAATACAGTCAAACAGGTTGGGGAAAACCTGTGAGTAAATGATACTTTCCATTTGACATTCTAGAGTCTAACGACACAAACAACTGTCTCTATTCCACACAAGGACCACCAACGACAGCGAGGCACACTGTGGTCGTCTGATGTGGATGCCTGTGCTGAGGCATCCGTCCCATTCCACGACCCACGCAATCATAGAAGACTTTAGAGAAGATTATAGGGAGTTTAGGTGATGGCTGGAATTTAGAAAGCAAAAGACCTGACTAGCCAAGTGCACAGTGCCCTAAAAACACATCCCACTAATTATGCCAAGAGTGTGTATCTAATGTTAAAGCATTAAGTTTAAAAGGTTTTAAAAGGCGTATTTGTGTGGAGTAAGTCTAATTTCCATGTAGTGCTAAATGCGAAATTTAAAACGGAAGTGTGTCATATTGGGTATTTGTGCAGTAAAATCCTTGGCTAATGCTCTGTTCTCTACGATAAAGCTGAACAACAGATGAGTATTTGCCTTGGGCACCTGCACCCTACATCAATAGCCAAACAAAAGCTGGCCTTGCCAATAAAACAAACAGCTTTAAAATGCCTCCATGTCAGCTTGATCGCTAATTGAGCCCTGGGCATATAACAGACCATTTGTGTAAAAAAGAAAAAACAAAAACAGCCCATCAGCCATATTTGTTTTTCTGTTTTCTTTACAGTGTCTTCAATCATCTACCCTCATCTCGATAACCATCTTCACATCACGGATTGCGTGTCCCATTTCTCCTTTTCTCTCTGAGCAACTGCCTAATTACACATCTCATCCACGCCTGTTCACGTGTGAGTCTGTCAACGTGCGAGTATATGTGTGTCCACCCCCCTTCCAAAGACAGCCTTTGCTTTCACACCAAACATCAGATATTCTTGGCTGAGAGTACACAGAGCCTGTGGAAACTTCCGGAAACATTATGCAGAGCTGAGAATCACATCACGTATTCAACCAGCTGGACCGAATAGCTGTGAATAAGAGCCGCCTGTTCTCAGTGGTAGAAGCCACAGGTTCCGAGCGCTATCAAATACCTTTAGTTTGTTGTTTTTTAACAAAGAACAGAACGCATCAAAACCACAAAACTTCCTGCTGGCCCAAGTTTCCGTACTAGTCTGTGACCCTTGTATGCAAACGGATAAATAAGAGGATCTTCAAGTAACCTCAAAATCAAATGGAAAGTCTGTGACGTGAAAGTCACAAATGAAAGTGTATGGTCAACAGAAATGGCAATGTTTAGTGTAATGCTAAATTTTGAGCCAGCAGACTATTTATGGTGATCAAATTACTGGTGATGCCTTTTTGTATAAATCTGCAATGTCATTTACTGTGTATGAAATGAAGGTTGTGACAACAAAACCTTGAGAGACAAGTTACAAGGACTAGGACACATGCAAATGAAAGACCCGCTAAATGAAATCCTCAGAATTCAGCAGTTTCACCTCATTCTGCACTGTATGTCCTTGAGCTTTGCATGCAACCTTTTACGTAGAAAGGAATACTTCATTTAATATACTGCCACTGCGTCCAGCGCTGTGCTCATCTTTTTACCCCACCCTCATCACACAGATACACACACATACTCTAGACAAACAAGAGCACATATTAAGCTTATAAACTGTTAACATTAAAGACCGACTTAAATGTATTAAACCTATCAAGTGCTGTCACTAATATTTTACCACAGACCTTCATCAAACTAGCTGTAGTTAATTAAAACCAGGATAGCACAAATTACATGCCCGCAGATATCTGTTAAAAACACCACAAATTTGTTGAATCACCAAAATTCCTGTTCCCATCAGTGACTTAGTCTTATATTTTGCGCTAATTTCATTGCTAGAACGTAAAACTAAAATTAATAGATTTTTTACTATAAAATATCGTTAAAAACAACATTCTAAATACTCTAAATTCACAATTTAATTATATGGTCTTGACATGCACATTATGTGTTGGTTTAATTTAATTTAATACTTATTTGGTGCATTCAAGTCTCATAACAACACATAGCATCAATCAATGACAACTATTCCCTGTAGGCTCCTCCTTTCTTTCAATGGATTAAAGTAATGAAACGCATTTACAGTGACCAATATTAATTAGCCTTTCAAGGAGAGAAAACTGTAACAGGTATAAAATAATAGATTCTGTTCTGGTCCCGATTATGACACAAAGCTTAAAACATACCAAACAAAAAACGTAACTGCTCTGCCAATATTAAAACTTATGTTGGCCAGATAGAAGCAATGGCTTTAGTAAATGCAATCAAATGCTTAAAAGAAGTAAATGTCCACATTCTTATTATTCACTTTATAAGATTAGCATCATGCTAAGAAAATCTCACAGTGATGTTTAGTAATCAAAACAGGCAGGACTAAGTTAGTCATCCAAGCCTCTCGGCATTATGCATTAGGTCTAACAAAGGCATAATTTGTCACAATATGCCATAAGAGAGTAGAAACAGACAAATTAGTGCTCAATCAATGTGCACAAAACAATGATCCACAGACTTGTTATGGGAAAGTTATGATCAGTTATTTACCAATATGGTGCATGATGTCATACCCAGCTGCTGTCCAATAGTTGCAGCAAATAACAAATTGGTTTTTTTTTTTCAAATTCACGGAAACAAATTTTAAAAAGTCCACATATGTAGATTTTAATGCTATGAGTTACTACCAATAACCTCAAAATATCTAAATATGGGACTACCTGGTCACTAAATTGGTTATTATGAGTGCTTAGATCACCGTGACGGTACACGCACCTGGAAAGGAAATATGTTCTCACTCCTGCTTTCATCCATCCAGGACTTGGGATTGAAGCCAGGGCTGGTACGGGAGTACTTCTGCTGGGGCATGTGGTTGTTGGGGAAGGTCTTCTTCAGTGGAGAGATGGAGTTAATAGGTGTCATGCCACCATTCAGGCCTCGGCGGTACTCACGTCCCTGGGAACCACCCCAACCACCATAACCCCCACCTGGGCTCCAGGAGGTGGAAGAAGGAGAGGGTGAAGGACTCTGGTAGCTGCCCCAGGGTGAGGGAGGCTTGCTCAGGTTATTGGAGAGATGCGGCAGCTGGCCGAAGGGGGCACTGCGGTGGGGGAATGGTGGCGGGTGGGGGCTGGCAGGAGAGCGACGATGCTGCTGGTGCTGGCTGTGAGGATGCTGAAAGTGGGGGTGAGGTGGGTGGTGCTGGGAGATGGGCCCAATCTGTGGGGAGAAGTTGCCCCCAAAGCCTGGACTAACATGGTGGGAGAAATTCTGAAACAGCAAAGGGCCGTTGTTGGCCGAGGCTGCAGGGTTGAAGAAGCCAATGTCCTCATTGATAATTGTGGAAGCGGTGGCAGGGATGGCAGCTGACCAGTTGTTGAAGCTGGTCAGGGAGGAGCTGCTAGACTGGGGGGCCGTACCCAGGCCTGAAGGCTCCTGATAGTCAAATGGTGTCAGCACGGGGGACTCCAAACGCAGCTTCTCCTTGCCATTGGTCCCCTCAGATGACCCGTTCTCCCCTTTACTGTCATCAGAACGAGCCTTTTCAAGCTCAGAAATGATACTACTCTCCTGGTGGCCAGGGGAGAGCTGTTGTTTCTCTTGGGTCTCCTGCAGGTCCTGTTGCTGGACTTTGGGTTTCTCTGAGCCCAAAATTTCATCTTGCATGTTGCTGAGAGTGCTGGCTGACGGGAACAGCCAGGTTGAGCCACTACTGCCACTGCCAGCTGGGGTGCTGTTTATGAAAGTGGCAGGGCTTGCGGTCACATTCTGGTGGTGGTGCGGCGGTTGCAGGTGTGGGTGGATTCGTACTGGGAAAGCAGACTTGTTGCCAGTGTTGTTTTGCACTAAGACTCCAAACCCGTAATCCCCCATTTATGTTCTCCAGTTTACCCTGGCTCCAACACAGTTATTCTTGCTTCTTATGGCCTAAAAAAAGACAAAGATTCATGGTTAAACTTAAAAATACTCCATGACGCAGTTGTAAAGAGCAGAAGCTAAAACATCCCTACTGACACACTGGAAACACTGAAGCCTTTCCTGACCAGACGTCAAAAATACTGACTGAACAGAAACATAATATTCAAATCGTCAGAGACTATATTACATGATATATATTAGGTTGTCAGATATTATTAGAGATTTCTGAAGTTATAAAGGTCTGTCAGTCTCTAATTATAGATTCGTGACGTTGCTTCAGCTAGCAGCTAACAGGCTACCGGCTTATTCCCAGGAACTACTAAAAGGCTTCATATCAAGCTAAAGGCCGACTCGACCGTGTTTTTCTGACGCAGAAATAACGCCACAAGGTACATAGCGCTATAAAATACCGCCGTTGAAACGAATAAATAAACCGAAAACCTGAAAGTCCTCAGAAATCGCCTCCCTTTTTAACAACCGAACAGTATCTGTATGTCTCGAGCTAAAAAATGATGACGTGTTCTGCTCTCGCGCTATAATACTCACAATACTGCGATATATCGCACGTATATAATCGCGTTATACATGTCTTATAGATCTTCTATCGCAAACACATTAATAAAAATCAAGAAATAAAATAACTTTTCACCTTAGTGGCTGGTCCAAGTGAAGACTGAGGGCAGACACTCGTTCTGCTTCTCACAACGCAATACTAACGCAAAGCCTGAAATACACTGATGATCTTTTCAACTGGGTATCTGTAATCCGACAAAAGTGTCTGTTTTTTTTCTCCCTTTCCTCGTCTTGACGTGTCCTGCGTTTTCAATGACACAACCCTGTCTCGCTTTAGCCAGCTGCTAACCTTTAAATCACTTGTTTAAATGATTTTACGTCATTGACTTCAATATAAAAATACTAGTTTAGTTACTGATGAACTGCAAAGCGTTCATTCGTCGTTTTCATTGTTAGATTTGCGTTTCTCTGTATTTTTCACCAGCGTACTGCTGCTCCCCTCGCTGCGCTGCCGCTGCTGTCCTTCTCTCCAAAGCACAATCTACTGAAGCCAAATGACAAGGAGACCCAGTCAACACACACTTCCGGTTACAACCCCGCCTCCATCAGATCATACCCCCGCCCACGGGATGTCCCGTGCTGTTTGTTCCTCCCACGCTGGCCAAAAACTCAACATTTAATTGGCTATAGCGCAGCTTATCCCCGCCTTCTATTTCCTAATTTAAATACAATTCATAAAGATGTTTCTGCCCTTTAAGGTCATGTAAGTAACTAGGTTTCCGCCTTTACCCCTTTTACATCCGCCCTATAAGGTCAATAAGGCTTCTAATTATTTTGTATTTTGTAATTTTATATAACATAATGTGTGCGTGTGTAATATTTTCTGCATCTATGGTTTACAAATATGTACCAACTAAGGGTACCCTGTGAATCTCAGCCATTTCAGGGGTTTAAGGGTTTACGAGAATAGCGGGTCTTAAGAGGATATTTATGCAACGTGTTTGACCGTAAATGCACCCATGCATTTTTCTAAAATTCCTCTAGTTCCCTGGTGACAGAATTCTGTGCCATGTGTGAACATGTGTCCTTTCCTGGGACCCTGGAAGGAATTGGATTCAGCAGAGGTGTAGCTTCTCTCAGTTGTGATAACACCTGCTTGCACCCTTCTTTCCTGTTTTAAGCGACCTGGATCAATCTCATTACTAGTGTTCCTGCAAACTGATGGGTGAGAGAGCAGGAAGAAGGGCGTCTTTGAATATAACAGCTGTGCCCTCAGACAAAGATCTCATTAAGGCCTGCTGTTGCTGCCCCAGCTGCTGTTTTCACTCCATAATGGAGCTCTTCCACTGTCATCATTGTTTTATTTAGTTTTAAACTTTTTGTAAAACATAAGATCTGTAACAATGAATGTAAAGCAAGCATGCAGCTTCTATAAGCTTCTTAAGATTAGATATGAGGCATATGCAACAATGATGGAAGGCAAAAAAATAGTAATAGTTATTAATTGAGTAGCTTATTATTACTTGATATACTTATCAATAATGATAGGAAATTGATCAAACATACAATGGTAAATAATTTATGGTCAGTTCTATGTTGTGGATTAAACCCAGGCTAAGAACCAAGACCGCATATTTCTGACAGCAGTAATACAAGACATGAAACTAACACAACAATGAATTTCAGTTGCGCAGGACAATGGCCAGTTATACAAAATATATATATTCAGTGCTCATTCTGCAATGTGTTTTACTGATCAGAATCAAGTATTTCAAAAAAGTATGTAATAGTGAAGTAACCAATATTATATTTTCACATTTCACAATGGCTTTTATTTAAACTGTTTAATGCATTAATTTACCTGACACTTTGGAAGTAAACTACAATGCATTTAAGTTATATATTTTTCAGTATGTGTGTGTGTGTGTGTGTGTCCTGTGAATTAAACCCACAACCTTTGCACTGCTAACACAATGCACTACCAATTGAACTACAGGGAACATGTATGCGTGCATTTCCTAATAATTGATCTGTTGACCTCAACATGTAATACCAGTTGAATCACATGAACTAACAAGACAACAGGTTATACAAAGGTCATTGAAATGAGAATGCAGACAGGCAGATATGATGTCTTGAATCTGTTTAGCATTTGTCATTGCTAACAGACCTCAGAGTATTAAATACAGTTCTATTCCTCTAACTCCTTTTTTAACCACTCATATAAGATTAATTTTAAAAGTTTAATATAAGCGCCAGTGAAATTGGCAATTAACTGTTGCTGTATACCTATCCCCTCAAGCTCCAATTTCCTCCATTTTCTGGTGTTCAGTTGCTCACTGTGATGATTTATAAGGGAAGAAGGTAAATACCTGCACTTCTCTTTTAATGTGGAATGAAAATGCTAGCGTGTTGGTAAATGGATTTAAAGGAAAAGACAAAACCAGTCAGACTGGCTTTAATGGAAACACACCTCTGCAGCACAGCTCAGATAACCACAATGCAAAATTATTCAGGCAGTCAAGAACATTTACATATATTAGGACTATTTGAATAAGGTTGGTCTGTTTGAAGATGTGCGCCTGTGTCTCGCTGTAAAGATTTAGCCACCGCATGCTCAACCCTGGTTGGTCTCCAGTTTCATCCGCCACAGCACCAGCGATGAATAAAACATTGAATCTATTAAAAAATTAATCACCCCACCTAAAGCATAATTACGGCACAATATGAATATGTTCCTCAAGAGAGGAGAAGGTAGTTGTAATGAAGATACGTTGTGTTGTGTAATACCGCTTATTTTTGCTAATGCTAATGAAATATTCAGCTATGTGAATGCATTTGCAGTTACAGCTTCATTAAAGCGCATAGGAAGGCAGAGACAAAAATGGCTGCGCCACATTTTCCAGACACTTGTTTCACCCATTTCTAATGTTAGATTTGGTTTAGTCATCTATACCTGCATGTCGTTTAATCCTTTTTATTGACAGACATTGTTTATTTTGATATCATTTTAAAGAGCTTGCTATGCAAATGCTACATGATTTGTCAGTCTGCTATGCCACTCTTAGCACTGGGCCAAAGCTTGCGCACGTTGTTCTCTGTCTATTTGTTCTTGCCAGGCTCCCTGGGGGATAAAATCCTAATTAAGCTGAAGAGGCCAAAGCAGTCTGTAACACATCAGCCCTGCACATGGGAAGAAAAGCGGCTAGCCTAGCATTCACAACAGAAATGCATTTAAGGTTTCATTAGTCCTTTGGGTCCTGAGATGAATAAATAAATGATGAGCAGCCCAGCATATACTTGTATGGGTGTCTTCAGGAAATATAAAGTGTACATTAATAAGCAGGTTGCCTTTATGTGTCATGTGACCTGAGACTTCGCAGTCCAACATGATGTGCCCTGCAGATGTTCAGTGTCAATTTAGCATACAAATTTGACTGCTTGTAAAACACAACAGTTCCAGTTTCAGGGGTTAGGCTCAAAAGTAGATAACTCATTCTTTCTCTCTGCACAAATTACCCCCAGCCCCGTGAAACGCTGACATGGCCGAACAGTCTGGGTGGCCAATGGCAAAATGCTGAGTCAGCCTGATGTGAACATTCTCCTCAACAGAGATGAGTGTATCCTAATCATTGATGAAACGTTCCCTTATCCAGCAGAGAACCACAGCCAGGGCTCTTCGAAAAAAGCATCTCATCGCCCACAGCAGTTTTCAGACTTTAGGAACAGTGTGGCCTTGCTAAGCATCGCTATCGGTCTGATGCCATGCATTCGGAAGGCTAACAGTTGTACTATGCAGAATGCACTGCTGGTAACTGAGATGCCTCTGGCCATTTTGGGACAGGAATAATTAAAACTGTTATTCAAACCCATAATATCAGTGACACAGTCATACAATGGAAGTTAATATTGCTCCAGATGTTCCCATATTTCATTTGCTGCTCATATTTTTTAAGCTTGAATAAAAGCTGAAAAACTAGGTGGTTTCCCTGGGCTTAACACAGCCTAATTTCCCTCACAAGTTTGTTGCTGCCCTACTTAAACATGGGTGTTCCTGGTTGTGCTAATGAAGTAAACAGCGTTAAATTACTGAGAGACAGTGAGGTGTACCTTGAAAATCGTATTGTTTTGTAGAGACCAGTTTATATACTACCTTTAAACAGAGCTGCATCTGCCATTAACAATAAGGGGATAATTTCAATAAGTATATAAGTATATAGAACAATTAGTATAAAGATTAGTGGTTAGTTGCTGTACGCTTTATATTGTTATGCCTTTATTGCCAAATGTGGTCCCCCCCTCAAAAAAAACTGAATATGGTTTGTGTTCACCACCATATGCTGTTAGCAAGTCAACGTTGAGGAGCTTTTTAATTACAATAAAAAAGATGGTGCCAAGTCCATCACAATCACAATTAGTACGTGGGTTGTCACAGCATACCTTAGAGGGATGGAAACCCACCAGGATTACAGTTTGTTTGGCAAAGCTTTGCTTTCCAAATGCAACTGTGTAATGAACTGGTCTGCTCTGATTCCAGACCTCAGTCACATACATTTATAGATGAATTTAAAATATGTGCCATACCTCTCCAGGAACAGATTTAAAGCATCTGAATGTTTTGTGTTTGTGATGTTATTATGGCACATGGTGGTTGTATTTAAAGAATCCAATATTTGACATTTGAGACTGTCAGTACTCATACTATATGCATATTGTTTAAAATGTGTTATTTATTTTTCTTATAAACTTTTTTTACTTGATACTTTTTTTTAATTGCTGAAAGTAAAATACCTTTTGAAGTTTGTCCTTTTATTAATATTAGTATTACTTATTTAATTTTCTTTAAAAATGTGTTTTAGTGATCTCTTTGTATTGATTGCCAGTATGCCAATAACAAATGACCATAGCATCAAACATTGCCTTTATCTGGTGTATGTTATAATACTTCATCTTATCTCAATGTATTTTTCATACCCCCATTTCAATTCATTGATTATAGAGCGTGACCTTTCATTGTCATCAGGGCTTGGGTAAAAAGGTATTGATTTTCCACCCAGCTATGTTCATAAACCTCAGTTCACAAGGTTCACGATAAGGACAAATAATGGTTAGCTGGGTGGGCTAAGATATGGGACATAGATCAGGAATAAGCTTTAGTTGTAAATTCAATAATACTACAGTATTTCAGTAACTTCTTTACTGTTACTTACTATTTCACATTATAGTTAACCTTAAAATTCATCAATATCTATTATTTATTTGGACCAATTTCGTCTCTATAAAATGTCCTTTTACTTGCTCAAAACTAAAAACAAGGTTACCAGTACTAATTTGAAGACTGAATTTGTTTCTTCACCGTGAAAACGAACCCGGTCTTGGTAGTATGTGTATTTGTTCATATCCAGTATGGGGACCTTTGTGTGTTGAGCAGTAAGTGATAGAGTCAAGCTATTTCACAGTAATATCCATGCTGCTGTGGAATTTTGAGTAATTTTCATCACTCTGTTTTTGGAGATTCTTGCTCTGCAATGGTTTGGTAACAAAAGTGAATTATTACAGGATACAGGGATCTCCTCTGTAACTTGTGTACTTGAGTGGAAATTATGATTAGTTAACACTGTTTACATATGTTACTAGTGATACCATGAAACAGCGATAGTACCAGATGGTAACATCACGGTTCTTTGATATATCCCATGGTCATCACCATATATTCATCTACCTTGGCTCTTCAAGGCCTTCAAGGCTACTATGACATATGTTGAAGCAGCTATGAAAACACACATTACTGGGTACAACTATGGTGCCTTTTAGCTCTATACATTTTTGTTAGTGTACATTTTGCTCCTTCGTGCATGATGCTAATTCTTAACGTAAATGCACTCTATAAGTATTAAAGATTAAGATTATACCATTGTACAATTTTACCATTGTAGCTAATATTATTTCATTTTTGACCAAGTTTTATTATACAGTACAATATGTGATATACAATGTTGTTTTCAGCTGTTTTCATCCTGCCTTATCCACAATTTTTCTTAGTGTAATTTGTAAGCCCCTGCTAGAGACAGATGGTGTGATGCCATATATCAGAGCAGCAATCTGCACTCCCATCAAACATTTACACATTTCACCTCCCTTTCTGCAAAGCATACACACAGACACACACACACGTACACGCGCACACACACACACAGACACACGTACACGCGCGCACACACACAGACACACACACTACCCTAGTAAAGTACACTGTTTTTCCCAGCCCTGTTCCCACTTAGCTCTGGATCTCAGTGGATTCCCTTCCCCCTCTCTGGCTTTCATATTCACTCACAGTTCCTGAAAGGAGCTCCTGGGAAACTGAGTGCTGCAGTGTTTCTAGACTCCCTCATGTGTGAACTGCCCTGAATGGGTCATTCAGAGGCCAGTCACATTAAAACATACTGATGTACTCATTTTTTTATTTGTCCAGATATTTCTAATGCTAAAATAACAGAGAGTGTGTTATTTTATATCATATGTCTGAAAGTGTGTCGACTGACACCACTGGCACTATAGACAAAAGTTAAAGTGATAAAAGTGAAAATGTTTTTGTCAGATATGGTTACCCATAACTGAAATGTGACCTTTGCATTTAACCCATCCCTAGTGAGAGGTGAACACACTGCAAGTCGTGAACACAAACACACCCAGGGCAATGGACAGCTATCACTGCAGGGCCCAGGGAGCAATCAGGGCTTAGATGCCTTGCTCAAGGGCACTTCAGTTACTAACAACCAGTGCTGGAATCAAACCAGTAACTTAATGAATACAAGCCTGTCTTACTAACCAGTAGGCCACAACCGCCCACATGTAGGTCACAAGTTTGTTGTTTTGTCCATTATATAGGTATTACACTTACATAAAGTATCATGATATGAATGTTCACAGGGCGGTATAATATGGTATCCATTTAGTATCATTAAACACATCTAAAAGCTCAATAGTGTTAACATCTTAAACTATAATTACCATAATGCATATCATTATGTATATGAACAGCAACAGTATAATGCAGTGACATTTCCATGTTACAATGGCCATTCACAGCCTTGTAAAAACTATGTCATTTGCGTGGTTAAAACGTAGCTTCTGTAAATCGTTTCATGATTATACTATGAATAATATATTATGAATGATATGAATAAGCGCATTCCATTCAAAAAAGGGACGGCTATTGTACGAGTCTTAATGTCTAGTGAGTGACAAATCCCTGTTTCGGTTAATCGTGCAGTCTCCAAGGCTACTGTGGGAGTTAAGGCGTGGGATGCAGTGATGCACGGAGTGCAGGTCCGCTGTCCCTGTGTGGGGTGGCATGCGGCGGGTGCTGGGGCTACGTGGGCAGCGTTCGCTCGGAACAGTTAGAGTGATTGTTGCATACAGCTTGCCAGACAGTGAGCCCGGATCTGCAGCGTGAACACAAGATCCCGTCCCCTGGGCGACCCGCAGACAGACACAACGCTGAAACATAATCAGAGCAGTAGAACTGGTTGTGGATGATTTAGTGACTCGACGCAAATAAATAGAATTACGGCATATGTACCCAATGCCCTGCTATTATTTTACGTTTTGTGAGAGAGCGCAAAAGAAATGAGGGGGGATTTGAATGTCAATTTTATAACATAGCATACACACGTGAGAAATTCTTATTAAATTTGTTACTTTTGCCCTTTGCTAAAAGTCTGTTATTTGTTTTGATTTAAAGAAATAGTTTATTGTTAAGTTACAATAAAGCTACATGTCTTTAAAAATGTAGACGCTTAGCTTTGTGTGAGAAACAGGCCACCCCAGTCAATACAGAATAATTCAGACCATTTATTAACATGGATTAATTAATTCATTGAAAACAACTGATTAGCTAAAACTAGAGTGAATGTAATTGATATAGGTACCAAGAAATGTATACCTTGTGTTTAATTGTTCTTGTAAAACAACACCTGAGTAAATTAATTTTAAGCTTGTTATTAGTAACTCATAGGTCAACAAACATATAGGTCACATTACAATGCAAATATGGCAACGGTTGATAAGTATGCACAACTGTGAATGCAGTACTTTCACAGTATACAATTTTGGTATTACAGTTTAGCTTGGGTGTTCCATTTGAATAAGCACAACCTTTGAAAAATTCATTGACTATGACTGAGTATAGAATAAGAATATAGTGTAAGTGTATAGTGTTCAAGTACAGTACTTTCACAGTATACAATTTTGGTATTACAGCTTAGGTGTCCCATTTGAATAAGCACAACCTTTGTAAAATTAATAGACTGTGACTGAGTATAGAATATAGAATAGTGTATAGTGCTTTACTTGGAAATTGACAGTCACTTTTAATTAAGGAAGAAACACTTCCTTAAATTACAAGCATATTAATTTTTTAAAAGTTACACAATTAAAAAACTAGAACGACCCAACAATGTTCTGTAAACAAAATCAATATGAATCATCTAGTCTGATAATATAAAGTCAATGAACACCCTGTGCGGAAATGAATTATTTTCAGATGCAACATAAAATGTATTACACTAAACATAATTTATTTCCCCTTACCTTTTGTTTAAATATGTCTATACATTATATAATCACTCGCTTTGACATTGCACAGGGAAAACAGATGAGGTGAAATATGAGCTGTGAGGATTCATTTCTATGACAAAAGGCTTGCGTTACCAAGGGTTACTGGCTTTTTCCAAGTACGGCTCTTATCACGTCAAATGGATGTCAGGCAAATGCACCGTAATCAAATTCCTGACAGAGGGTAATTAGTTCAGCTCCTGTGCTCAAAGCAGGGGTAACCGGCACTCCGCCAGCTATGGTGAAATGAGGCCTTCACATTGTTCTCATATGTTTTGCTAACATGGCTAATGCTGGTCTATATTCCACACCCACATAAAAAAATGTATATACACCTAAATACATTTACTACATACACTATATACATTACCACATATACTATGTAAAAAAAATTTATATACCTATTGACCTATTTCACACCATGTACATATATTTATAAAACAACAGGGTTTGTAAATAGGTTAATGGTCATTTAAAAGTTCATTGTATCTAAATCTCATTCACGTTATAAAATTACATTAAATGTTTAAATGTCATGCCGATCTTCTGCTGTGCGTGTCATGGTCTGTAAATGTTTGGCTAAGAAACCTTCAGAAGTCATTTATACTCTTAGCAGATGCTGTTTTTACCAAAGTGACTTAACACATATTACATAAGCGGTAATTACCAGAACAGGTATCTAAAAATATAAGTGAAGTGCTAATGTAATGCTTCTAGTGCCAAGAAGAGCACCAAGAACACAATAGTAAGCACTGCCAAAACAGCTAGAAGTGCTAGATCAGGTCACTAGCTGATTAGTGCTGTAATCACAAAGTCAAGATGTGATTGTGGTGGCAGTTAGTAGGAAGTGTTATTGAAAACTATTAGTTGTGCTGTATACTTCACAATAAGTGTGTCTTCCCTGGTGGTTTGCTGGTCTTAACTGGCCTCTTCCTGTCTGGTGATAAGATGATGTCTTAGCAAAGCACGGCAAAGCTAGTCAGCTAGCTAGTGGTCAAGCAAGATCAGCTTAAAAGTTCTGCTTTAAAGTCAACAAAACATATCAGTCTAACCTGCTGGGCTCTTTTTCTCTGGGTATTTTTAAGCTGTTGTTTTTGAATAGGCTTTTCCAGTCATGCCATATGTATGTGATTTAGTCTTTGTAAAGTCCAAACTCCATTAAGAACCAACCATCTCCCTGCTAAGAAGAATGCTTAAACTAGCTTAAGCTGTTTTAAGCTGGTCTAGCTGGTCTCCCACCCTGGCCAAGCTGGCCTTCATTGCATTCAATACATTCTTGACTGTGTTTTTTACTATAGGTGTGGAAAATTTCTCAGACACTTCTTTCAATTATTTTCACGCCTTTCATGGATCAGCTGCCTCATACAAGAAATGGGAATGTGTGTTACTTTGAAAATGGACTGCGTGTTACTTTGAAAATGGACTGCCTGCACCACACCAGAGGAAATCATCACCCAAGATGCACCAAGGGGGCTGCCCCAAATAGCCATCCAACAGAAACAGTGTAAAAACCTTATAGCCACTTCCTGCAAAAGTAATCATCCTTAAAGCCTTGCCCCTAAATCTGTTCTAGAAACCTTCAGAATGTTCCACATCTTTACAATTCTTAACATCTCTTTGCTGTTAGAGGAATGCTGTGTTTCTGTTTCATAGCCATAGATATTGGTAGTAGACCACTGGTCTAAAACAAGAGCTTCAAATTACATCCAGCAGAACTACAAAACCCCTTTTTAGTCCCATATCCAGACCCAGTTTGCAAACAACACTAGTCAAGCTTAAAAACAGATCAGTTCTTTTTCTGGTATAAACCCTGCTAGGGTAATATGTCAAGATCATGGCTATATTAAACTACCAGAAGGATGGAATGATTTTTCCGCAGGCAGCATCAGCTGACATTGACACAGTATGACTGGGTGACTTTTATGCATTAAAACGTCTCTTCCTACCTTTGCTTAGTCAACTTGTAAGTCATTAATGAAGAATAGCTGCAAATCTTCAGATTCAAAGATGAAGTGGGCGGAGCTTACCGCCACGGTCACAGTAATCACACTCTGATATAATCTTACAGCACTCAATCCAAACCAACCAATTTATTCTTTCTTTTATTCCCTGTATACCAACAAAATGTTAGGTCTGCATAAGGTTTTATTCCACAGTGGTAATTACCATGACAGCGTGGTGGTGGGAGAAGGCGTATTTATAGTGATAACCTCCACATGATTCATCACCCGATTACGTCACACTCTGAAACATTGTTCCACAGCTGGGCTTTTGCTCACAAGGTCAGATCACAGAGAGTCTGTGAGTGCCGTCCCCATTTGCTTGCCATGGCAACAGAAATGGTGGCATGACAGGAAGGATACAGGCTTCAGGGTAACAGAGATGTGAGCAGAAGGATGAAACAATTGACAGTCAATTTCAGACTACAGCTAAGGTGACAATCATCATAATAATGAACAGTTTTCTTCTTTTAGTATATTAGCCTAGCAGCAACTGTTTTTGCACAGCACAATTGTTGCATTTAGAATTGAATTTCTACCCCATGGTAAAAAAAAAATACAAAACATATCTAACTAGGAAGGTTGGGAACAGTTTGACCTGTCATGATTTTGTCCATGGCATTAAATAATGGCTACATTGATAAGTACAGCACCAAATGTGCTAATAGCTTTTGCAAGAACAGCTATATAATGCTTCAGGACAATTAGATTCTGTCTTTTTTACTGATCAGAATGTCTTTAAAGATCTCCACATTGGTGGCTGTGTCTGTGCGTGTCCTTTGAGAGCAGTATCCTGGATTGTACTGCAGTGATGGCACCGATGATGCAGTGAGATTTTCTGAACAGATGGGGCATGTGATAGGTCACATCTGGCAGTGGGGGAGGAGGCAGGACAAGAGATAGAGGCTTTCTAGTGACCTGAGCTGAGCCTGATAGAAAAGGGTACAGTTCAGGCAATTTTTGTGTGATAATACCAGGCTTTTGACAGAACATTATGAGCAGAACATATGAAGCTCGATTTTATTTTATGAACAAGATGCAGGTGGAGTTTGCCTTTGCAAAACCACCTCAATGCTAGGCTGTTGTGAGTAGTTGCTTACCTGCCCAAATTAAAAGAACCCAGTCTTTTCATTCAATAATTGTACACTTGATTGCTTAAAAAGGACTAGCACATCAACAAGCTCCATTTAGGCTGTCGCTCTTTGTCTTTAGCACTAATTATACAATGTAAATGCATATGCAAATGTAACAAGTCATATGTCTATTGAATATACAATATCTCAAGCAACAATATCAGAGCTTGGCAACAGTGTGTTGGTGTTTGTGTGTGTGTGAAAGAATCTTGCCACTTCATGTGATCTGGCGGATCTCATGACCAGATTACAAACAATGAGCTCCATACACAGGCCAAATGCACTCTCCCCTGAGGTACATGTTTCAACATCATCATAACAAACAGCGTGTTCCTGTGTGTTCTGTTTTAGTCCATCTTATTTTTCGCTCACTCATTTTTTAATGCATAACTTTGGAGTTTTTAAATTATAAGTTAAATTTATCTTAGATTCAACATCTTAAAGGGAAAACTGGCAACATTAAGGGGGTATAAAAGGGGAACCACTAAATACAACCTTTACACTATGGTATATGTTCTTTTTCTGGGTCCTGCCTTCAGCAGCATGAGACGCTTGTGTTAAAGATGTGTAAAACAAGTATACACTATCAAATGACATACACACTTGTTGGCTCCTCTAGCACAACATGCACTTGTTTAACCTTGTTCAGATGAAGGGCACTTGACTTGGGATTACTTCTAAATGGACCCCCTCACTTTATACTTCATCAACAAGTGCTCCCATAACATTTACACCTTTATCAGAAGCTTTTATCCAAGGTGATTTATAGTTCATTTAAACTATACTTTTTATCATTATTTGTGTTCCCTGGGAGTCTAACCCACAACCTTTGTGCTGCTAACACAATTTACCAGTTGTCACAATTCTTGTAGAATACTGTTTTTGGATCTGGAGTCATCCAATATTCAGGGAAAACTTAGCACTTAACATACCCCTATTCAATTTGACTTAGTCTTGATTGTGCTTAGCTGTTACTGGCCTAGTTTGACCCAAAAACTTTCATTCCACCTTCCTATTCCTTGTTACAGATTCTTGTTATCTTAGTTGTGCTCACTCAGGCATTAATATTGTTTAATACTGAAGTGGGTTGTAAATACAACATTATTTAAAATGTCACATACATGTTGCAGGATATATGCAGGATACGACTAGCAATAAATAAAAAACATTAACATAAACCTAAAGTAACCAAGTAAATTTAAGCAGTGATAAAGATCACATGAATAAGCAGTGTAGATTTGAGGCAGCAATAAATATACAGACATGCAGGGAATGTGCAAGATGGAGGATGTACAAAGTACAAAGATGCAGATTGTTATATGGTTGAACAAATAAAGTGCAAATAAGTGCAGCGTACAGATGACACTTTAACTGAATATACTGAGCAAGGAAACATGAGATAGTGAGATGAAACGTCTGTGTTAGAAAACTGAGTTTTAAGTTTGCGTTTATGAGTCTGATAGCCTGGGGAAGAAGCCCTTCCCAAGCCTCTCGGTGTTTGTCATCAGACTGTGGTAGCGTTTACCAGATGGCAGCAGGCTAAACCCAGTTAGCAGGGTGATTGGAGCCCTTGATGATTCTAGCAGCTCTGATTCTACATCGCCTGAGGTAGATATCATGCAGAGAGGGGTGAGCAGACCCTTAGATGCGCTCAGCTAAGCGCACCACTCTCTGCAGGGCTTTGCAGTCCTGACTGGAACCGTTCCCGCATCATTCACTGGTGCACCGGGTGGGTACACTTTCAGTGGCTGCTGAAGAGAAAGTTTTCAGGATTTATTTTGAAACCCTGAATTTTCTCAGTTGCAGACGGTAAAGTCACTGTTTGGCTTTATTCACTTGGGTTTGTATGTGTGAAAACCAGGTCAGATTTTTTTAGACCTTTAATACACTAAGGTATTTAAAGCTGGTCACCACCAGTCATGAGTGTGAAGTAGATCCACTGTTGTCATTTCCTGGAATCTACAATGAGCGCCTTGGTTTCTACCCACATTCATGTAAAGACAGTTGTCCTGGCAACATGTCAATTTCTCTACTTTGTAAGTCCATGCAGTCTCATTGTTGTCAGTGATTAGGCCCAGAATCACTGTATCATCAGCAACAATAGACTTGATTTGACAATATAAGTGGAGCTGTGAGAAGACACAGTCATATGTGTAGAGAGAGTAAAGCAAGGCATGTAACCCAATGAAGTTCTTACACTCAGGGAGATGAAGGTCCTCTGGCACAGTCACAAAAAGGCATATTTAGTTCTTCTTCAGTTCCTTCTGTTTATTTATCTTGTTCTGTTCTTAATAACAAAGAAAGTGATACAGGTTTGGAATGAGGGTGTGTAAATGATTGGAGAATTTTAAGCTTTTGGGGAACTATCCCTTAAAATTTTGGCAATTTTGTCATAGAGTCTTCCACAGAATGTAGCGTCTTTCACAAGTACACAAACCCCACACATCTGTATTCTAATTAAGCTAGCTCTTAAACTAATTACCTAGCCTTAATATTTAATAGCCTATCATATATTTGAAATGTCTAAAATGAAATTTATTGCACAAGTTGAGGAAACAAGAAAAATATGTTGTATAAAAAAAATTCTGTGCAAAATTATTGTTGCTGACAATGATCTAGTAACACCCTAGCAATCACCCACAACAAACGATCATTAACACCACAGAACAGTACTATTTAACTATTAAAATCACCTATTATCTATTGCAAACGACACATTAGAATATAAAAAATAACAAGGCCTAGTATGACGCAATGAGGGCAGTAATTATTTTTCACTGCACTAATGTAATTCATACACACATCAATCCATGTACGCTTGCAACAAGAGCTGGATGTGTTGGACTGAATGTGAGTATGTGTATGATTGATCAATACAGGTTTTGTAAGTTAGAGAACACACCCCTTTAAACATCCAGCTCTCAGCACTTAGAGAAAAGCCCTTTGACAGATGCTGTTTACAGTCTACCATGTTGTTTATTTTCCCCTCCACAGTATCCGCCTTGCATTCATATGTACACTTGGTCACACACAGACACACACACACAAACAGTAGTAACTGAAAAGGCCAACACCTAGACAAAACTGTGAATTTTAATGAAAGCATGTTTTCCTCCATATGCACTTTACCCAAATCTATATTTGAAAAATATATTTGCCTGTATTGCATAAATCTGCCTATATTTGACAGGGTTAATATAGTGTTGAAGTAAAACCCTGCAAGTCTTTTAGGCAATTCATCTAATTCATTTCATTTTCCCAAATCTATTGGTGTGTAACTTTAAGCAAACTAACCATAATTATGATTGTTACTTATATTTATGGTTGGTGATTTTTCAAAAAACCTTTCCAGAATTTAATTTGTCCTGCACTGTTTGTGCTACAGGCGTAATATTTCAAATCATGTGCTTGTCAAAAAAGTGAGCTATTGCTTTTTATGCAATTGTACTGATATTCAAGTAGTGGACAACAAAACAAACAGAAAAAAAATCTATTTCACTGTTTATTCATCATAAATTGAATTGTTCTGAGGCATATCTATAGACCACAATATGACAGACCTTACCAACCACATAGCTAGACTCTGGTGACACAAAAGCAGGGTTTTGTGAGTTTTGCACAAGTAGATCCAGCTAACAGGGAACGTTTAGAATGTTGATTTCTATAAAAGTTCTCTCAAAGTTTTCAAAAATTGTTCTTGCTGTAGCATTTTGTATTGTATCATATATTTTAAAAACATTATTCTTAAGCAATCGGTGGACATTGTAAAAACGTTACAGATTTAAAAACATCCAAATGTTGTTCTTATAACCAAGCAATTAAATAAATACAATGTTTTAAAAAAATGAATGATTTGTGAAGTGAACTTAAAATGAGAATATTACAACCTAGAATTGTTTAGCTTGGAATTAAAAACAACACTTAAATTCTCTTTATTTATATCATTCAAAGTAGCATGAGATGCCTAGATCCTTCTGTTTATTGTGTATAAATTAATGTTATGTGGTGAACATAAATGACCATAAATGTCTGTCCTTCTTCAATGTTTCAGCTACAGCATTTGCGAGTGCTGTTACAGACTGCTGTTGATGTGTAAGGTAAAGCTAAACACACACTCAGCAGCTGCACATGGTAAACCCATGTGATCACACTTTCAGGCCATGTGAGTCTCTCTCAGTCTGTCTGCATTATGACGTGCGTAAATCACACACATTCACATGCAGACTGTAGAGAGGTGATATATTCCTTCATTTTAGGATTTCCTTTTATCTCCTCATCCACATTTTAACATCTATGCAGTAAACAGTGCATGTCTCTGTCTTCTCTTCCTCGGTAACACAAAACAGCCCACTGTTATTTGTTAATACAGTAGTGCTTATCCATGCCAGAGGGAAGGATTACATTAGGGCAGTGCTTGCCTGTTCTGTCCCCACCGCTGACCCCATATGAGGGATCACTGTGTTCCTGGCTGCTTTATTTATGAAATTGGAAACTTTGCGTGGTGAGATTACATAAAACACTTCAAAACCTTTATGGGGTATTAAAATAACACAGATAATCTTGTATCGCTGAAGTTACTGTGACTGTTTAAAAAAAAAAAAAACAATAAAGGACAGCTTGTGTGCATGCTGGACCAAGAAATAACACTTGTGAGCTACCAAGATCAGGTACAAATTAGCTTTAGCTAACAGATAAAAAGGTGTTGGCCAGTTGGTTGTTTGGTCAAAAAAGTGTTTTAAAAAATGTTAAATTATTAAATGCTGCAGTGTGATACATAGGTTAACTGAATTATATAAATGATAATATGACCCAGTTATAATCTGATCACCTGATTTTCATATATGCAGGAGCTTTTGCTAATGGAATGAAAGATGCAGTAATACTGGGACCCATAGGCCCAAAACAACTAATAGGGCCTTCCAATGGATAGCTCTCACTATTGTACAATATTCCAATGCAGATAATAATTGCAATGACATAAAAACAAAATGTATTTTTATTTTAATGAAGGGGATGTAAGAGGATGTCAGTAGTCAGGCATTGAACAGGGCACCCATAAAAATTACTTGGGTTAGGGTTAGGGTTAGGGTCTGCATTATGCTGACTTATGGAAAAACCATCATCTTTGGAGCATGTCTATGATGGCCTAAAGTGCTGCCTACCTAGGCAGTCCACATGGTTTTAGAACAGAATCTTTGCGGGAGACTTGAAAATATATTAAGATAATAAGCAATGCAAATATAGCACAAATAGTACATCATACAGTACAAATAGTTGCGTCAACTACCCATTTAAACCAAATTAGGCCTTAATTTAGTTATGGATTGTATAAAAGTTTTATACATGTGGTTGCATGCCATTGCATCATAATGTTACAATCACATGGCCACATGTGCATGCTGCTTTCCTGCAAACAGCAAAGCAAGAATGACTCGAATGTGCTGATGGAATGTCTCATGATCAGTCACACCTGAGTGTTAAACTGCGACGATAGCCTTTAGCATATCTGTCAGACCCGTTCACGCACCTTCATGGAATCCAGCACCCATGAAGTCACTAGCAAGCCCTTATCAACTAGTAAATGTATACAAACATTTACTAGTTGAGTAAATGTATACAAACACTTACTTGTGGCTTGTGAGATATGCTATTTTGATTGGCTTTCAATGATGGGTTTCATTGTTCCTCTTGTTGTTTAAGAAAAGTTGAACTATAAGCTTGCTGATAAGTCCATTAAATTTGCAGTGAGAAGTGTCTTTGTAGTGTATTTAAAGGATAATTAGATATTTACATAAGAAATTGACAAATATCATTTTTGGAGGCACCATTTTGGGTTCCTCAGATTCCAAACTGGTAGAACCCTCCTGCTTTCCAGAACCAAACTCATGCAGGTCGGCTGCTCTAAATTCTATTATTCTGAGCAGCAGCAGGAGAGGCTGACGATGGGTCTTTGTTTGGTGGTTGTGGGCATGTTAGGTTCTCTATGTCCTGTGGTGAGTTACACCCTTTCTTCCTTTGTCTGTAAACCCCCCCTTACTGCAATTCACATTCATTTCCGACAACTTGTGCCACCAGCTCAAGCTCCAGAGTTGAGGTTCTACTCAGAACCAGTTACCAGCTCTGATCAGCCCAAGCCCCTCTCACAGACAACAACATTGCACCAATGCACCAAGTTTACATGTATCTCACAAGCAAACACACAATGAGCCTGAATTCTCCTGTGTTGTTCCCTCATTGATTCCTCCTGGTTTCAAGTCTCCTGTGTGTCTGTTGTTATCCTCAATCTGTTGGAAAAACTCACCAGTTACTCGCCTAATGCTATTGTGCTTACTTTGTGCCATTAGTAAGAATAATCAAATCAGTTAGTCTCCCCTTATATATGGTGAATTGAATATGGTGTCTCTATCTTTTCATTTTGACACTGTCTCTATTGTACAAGCCCATATTGTACAGTACATGCAAACATTGTGACAGTATAAACAATGGACTGCAGAAAAACTTTGTTATGCAGCATGCAGCTTGTAGGTTGCTGGTTCGATTCCAGGTAGCAACTGAAGTGCCTTTGAGCAAGGCACCTAACCCCCGATTGCTCCCTGGGTGTGTGTGTTCACAACTTGTAGTGTGTGTTTGCTCCTTACTGGTGATGGGTTAAATGCAGAGGTCACATTTTACCATAACTGACAAAAAACAAGTCGCTGCAGACATAAAGTTCTTTTTATGTTCACTAAAAATGGAATTGGAGTTATACTTTGATTTTAAGATTACTGGTTTTATTATAATTTGGTATTTATTATAATTTATTATAATGTTTTATAGGTGAATGTATTTCACTCAGAAAAGTGTCATATAAGGAAATGTGGGAATGTCTGTTAGTAGATGTAATTATAGTATCACATGATCTGTGTGACGTTCAGCACTGATAAGGGTTTTCCTTCACATGGCAGTAGAATGATGGGAGAAGGTCAGACCCTATAGCTATATGTCTGTGTGTATAAATAGCCCCACTCACACTTACTGCTCTGTTGTTGTACAATGATAAATCAAAACCGTGAGAAAATCCTGTGGCAATACTTACATATACAATATCATCCTGCAGTAGTTCTCAAAACTCTTTCATGTTTGCATAAATTCAAACCCGGTGTCAAAATCTATCATGGGACACGGTAGAACTACTTCCATTTAATGCAATTAACGTTAAAACTAGTGTGACAATTTATGACTCTACCGAGTCATTGGTCCTTACTTAAGTCTATCACTGAGCAAGTAGTTTGGACTTCTTGTTGTGGAGTAAAGCTTTAAGAATTTGACAGCTATTTACAGCTGTCAACGTTTATTACAGTAAGCATATTGGTTAATTTCTGATATTATTTTAAATACTTAGCCCTCCTTTATGCACTACAGCTATATCTGTGCTATAAGAGCTACAAGCAACAGTTCTGAAGCAAATACATAAATCTGTAGTTTTTGCTACAAATATGCATGAGCAAACAACATTCCCTGAATATCAGTAAGGCAAAGTCTAACACGTATGCAATACTTTTACAAATGCTGATCTTATCAGGGCTGAGCTGGTGTGTACTGTGTCCCTAGGTGTGTGGGGACAAACTCTCTCACATGCCCAGAAAACAGTGAATAAAGAACTTTGTTTACTCTAACAAGGACCAATAGTTCAGAGGACTGTAAATATCCACTCCTCCTGTTTGGCATGTGTGATTGGCTGAAACGTGTCTGTGCTGTATGGGCAGGGTATATGTGTGAGTGTGTTTGTGTGTGTGGAGGAAGTGGAAGGGCCAGTGGTTAACACAGCCCTCCTTGTAAGCTACAATTGATTAGGATAGATAACTTGCAGTCATTCAAATGATTAAGCCTTTTTTCCAGCTCTCTCAGAGCTATTAATTAGAGTAAATAATGTGATGGGGTGGGACAATGCTCTGATTTATAGAGAGAGATAGCAATCTGATTGATCTGTTATAGACGGGGCAATGCTCTGATTGGTTGGTGATAGAGAGGGACAGTGCCCTGATTGGTTAGTTCAAGACTTACTAATTAAATTAGATACTTGCTGTTTGGCCTTTTCAGTTCATTTCAGTTTCTTTCTGTCTCTTTCTCTTAATCTAGAAATGTGACATTAGATAGTTAAACGCTAGCCAGCACAGATCTCTCTGCCCAGCTATAAATGAACACTGTTGAAATTCTACCCCTATTCCTTTTTAAAAGCCATTCAATTGTGGCACAATTTAAAACACACTCTAAATATGTTACTAATATGTTTTTATACTCTTGATTCTTACATTGTCATATTCACCCATTATGTGCTACCTGTTAGCCACTACTGATAATGTTAACTGGTGCTTTTTGTGGATCAAGAGCATAAATCTATATTAACCCATGAAATGGTTTGATATGCACAATTTACTTGTATTAACACATGTCCTGTTAAAATATATTAAATAATGCTGGTACAGACATATTGAATGGGTTTGTGTTTGTATTTTTATAAAATAGCCAATAGCCTTTAGTTTAAACACACTAACCATGATATGATATGCTTCTTGCTACTATAAAAAAGGGTCAGTCTCGTGTATATACTTGTGCAAAGATAAGTTAAATGTTATTGGTCTATGCTTCAAAACAAATTAACAGATATCAAGATAGATAGTATATCTGCCAAACTTTTGTTTTATCAACTTTAGAAGTACATAGAAGCATAATCAGCCTTAGAGCTAATGTTGCTTTGTTGTGCCCTTGAAAGACTACATACAAATTCATAAATCATATCGACTGCATAAAGACACAATGGTGAAAATAAAATGGATGTGTGCAATGTGCCATTATTTATTAACAATGTCAACATGGCACATTATGAGTGTAACTGAGAGTATATTTTTTCTATAACTAGCCCCCTACCACAGAGAATTATGTCATTTTGAATGTAATTTTGTTGTCACAAATAGTCTAAATGACTAGTGCTTTGCTTTATAGCTTTTGTTCATTAAAATGCACAAAAATGTGCAGTCAACTTTTTAAATTACCACTTTCTATGATCAATACCAGCGTGATTTAGCTTTCCCGATTGCAAACTGTGGTGTTGTGCATGTGTGTAAGTCTCGTAAACGTTGTCACACCGGCATAAATTGAAGGCTGTATAATATACATGAAATCAAAGCCACAAACTTTTACATTTTATAGGCTCATCACTGCAGTAAGGAGAACACTTTGTGCCTGGCTTTTCTGCAGCGTTGCGATCCTACATCTGGGTTTTCACTGTGGCCGTGGCGAATGCTACATGGCGGGTTTATGGCTTGATGGGAAGCCTAGCGTACATGTGGCTGCCATAAATAGCAGCAGGCCTATAACAAAAGCAGAGGCGACACCGGGGGAGTTTATTCATCTGCAGGTAGTTATGGAAGAAGAC
This sequence comes from Yasuhikotakia modesta, assembly GCA_036877545.1. NCBI lineage: Eukaryota > Metazoa > Chordata > Actinopteri > Cypriniformes > Botiidae > Yasuhikotakia > Yasuhikotakia modesta. Next base: position 65,069 of record JBAJNP010000416.1, on the reverse strand, counting down.
AAGCAGTAGAGAAAGCTAGTCTCTACAGAGGTTACAGTGAACCGTATGTGTAGGAGGTTGTGTGTTTGAACGCTTAAGGTTAGGCACCCAAGGTTTTTGGCATTGGACTCTCTAATCATGTAGAAGCTCTCGGGGACTGAGTGAGATGAGTGTGTATGTACTGCATGAATGAGCTGTGACTTCAGCTATACTGTAATTATTTTACTAAATGTAATGAACGGCAGTAGTTTGAGATAGGGAGAAATCTTAGAATTTTTGGTTCMCAAAAAGGTTTGATGATGATAGTTTTTGATTCTCAGAAAATTATTTGGTTGCAGTTTTTGTCTGGGTTAATAATGTTAAAAAAGTAAAATGTTATTATTTAAATGTTATGTGGTGCCCAAATAAGCAAAACAATAACAGGAAAAGTCATCAGTAGACATGTCCACATAAATCATAGTACATAGAATAGTATGACTTAACAAACTAATTTACGAACCACTGTCCGAGCCCCAACGGTCTTTAACCGCTCCTTCTGTCTGATCAACTGTGATAAAAAAACCAAGCTCATCTGTTTCTGCTTTTAGGCATCTGTTTGGTTAAAGTTACTCTCAACTTGAACAAAGTCTCCTTTGTACAAGTACTACAGCCCCAGCCAATAAAATGTTCCTAATTGTTCAAGAATAGTAAACAGTTTAAACAAGTTTCACGTAACACAGTATTAATGTCATTGTGTATACATGTATGGTCAATATTAATTGAGTATAGAGATAAGTGCTTTTCAAATTCACTATAGCACACATGCACAAACAAACCAATCACATGACCTAATGAGCACAGAGCAGAAGTCATGTTTATCTTCTTAGTTGATGCAGAGTGGTATCTGTGCTGCTCTGCCTGTGTACATTTATGACTTTAAATACAATAAATACATCAGTGGAGTTTTTACACAGCCAGTGCCTTTGTGCTGAAACTGCTTGCTATAAGCAACATTCACTGTGAAGCAACTGAATGTGTGAGAGTCAGGGGTGTGAAAGGAAATGTGTGTGTGAATGAGATTGTGACTTTCAACTGCAGGAAGGTTACAGACTCTGTGCTAATCACCAGCACCATGCAAGACAGACAGAGGGCATGAGAGAAAGTGAAAAAAGAAAGCTATTTCTGCAAAGATAAAGTGCCAACTGTCTCAGACACCCAATAATAGAGGCCCTGAAAATGAGCCAGAGAAAAAGAGAGAGATGTGATCATATCTTGGATATGAATATGTACATAGGCCTATAATATGTTTTTGATTACAATGTATAAGTACCATATTTGTATGTCACCGTATATATCACAATTCTGTAACTTTTGGTACAGTTTTTTTTGTAAAGGTTGTTCTACACCTCTTTATCTGTCAGCATAGTATGGAGCCTCTAAACAGAACATGACAAACAGACTTTCTTTAAAATCATACACGCACCAGCAGCCTCACTCCATATTAAGTATTACAGAAACACCCTTTATGGCCATGCCAAGATCCACACATACCATTAGAACACACACACACAGAGAGACGTGATATATCCAGAAGTCCCTCAGGGTACAGCAAGGGCTAACACTTTGAGCAGGAGTTTAAACCTTAATTAGTCCTGGATTCATTTATTAAGTGTGTGAGCGAGTGTAAAGACCCAGTGAACTGAGAGAAAAAACTCATTTAGTTTATGTGTGTGTGTGTGTGTGTGTGTGTGTGTGTTGTTTAGCTATACTTGTTAGGGGCAAATTCCTGAAATATTCTCATAAATATAATAAGCCCTCACAAAATGACCCTCATTAGTAAAAGTTGTTTTTAAACAGGCAAAATTATAAAAACAAATAATGTTAACATCTTCGCTAAAATGGCAAAAGGTTTTGGTCTGTAAGGTTAGGATGTAGTAATTGTAACCAGATGAATTATGCAAATAATGTAAGTGAACTGGACCTTTTATAAAGGGAAAACTACAATACAATACAAACTACTACAATTATATGATAATATAGCGGTGTGAGGGCGGTTGCCAGGGTGTTGCTGTGTTGTTGCTAAGGTCTTGTGAGTACCTTTTAGCACGTTGTGGATGATTGCTAGGATGTCACTAATCAGCTGTTGAGGTGTTTTAGGTGGTTGCTTAGAAGAGCAATAGCAGACTTCTCCTTAACAAACACAAACAATGACAAAGCAAACATTACTCATTGTGATTTCTTACATGTGCAACACCTACGCCAACAAACCTGTAAGGTGATTGAGTGTGTGAATGTATCTAAAATGTTTCAAACTTACCCTCAGGCCAACCATTGTGTAGGTGACATTTTTCTCCAGTAGAAACAGCAAAAACCCACAGACTCGGAATCTTCTTCACTGTTCAAATGAAAAGAAAATGTGACCTTGGGTGATTTGAGGGTGAGTAACAGCCATTTTTCAGTAAATTATTATTTTAATGTAGTGCAAAGTGTGTTTAAAATGCACATTTTGTTAAGATTTACATGGTTTTAACAATGAAGACACATAAGACCTGCTTTTGTGCAGGACATTGTAGATAATGTAAACTTTGACCTTTCAGCTTCATTGATATGATATCTCTCACATCTCACTTCCTGTCCAGGGCTCTCAATAATTCATCCTGTTTCTGCTCCCCTCATTTTTCATAGTGCACCATTCAGGGAGATGGTAAGAAGAGGAGACGCTTAAGTTGTTGTAAATTAGAAAGGAGAATAATAAAGGGGGGTGGGTGATCAAAGCTGGATGGATCCATGTTTACATCACTGTTGCCTCATTGTCCTGTTCTTATCAAACAATAATGTCTTTCTACACACGTAGCATTGTGTTTCAAGGTTTAATAGTACTGTATAAAGAGGTTAATTAAAGTGTCATTTCATTAGTAATAGAATTTTCCTCTTTTGATATAAAAGAGTTACTATGAAAACATAAAGTAACTTTTAATTGACTAAAACATAGGTGCAAAAATGGATCATTCTGTACTTTTGCATCTTTCTAACATAAGACAGATAAATTCATTTCAGACGTGACTCAGGGGACTCAGGGTGTGTTGCCTTGTTCCAAAACTTGGCAAGTCACTATTGTTCGAGTAACAATACAAATATTAGACTAACATTTTATGGTCCTGCTTCTTTCACAGAGGAGAAATATATAAATAAATATATTTAGATCACTTTGCTTAGTTATTGCTATTTGGACTTTCAATCAGATTAACAAAAACATTTTCTGAAATAAAAACCTGCCTAGACTTCCTTTAATCTGTCAACCAGTTTACAAAACCAGTCGGAACAAATCTGCTTACAAATTAGACTAAATGGGTCTGAGTAATTTTTAAATTACAGACTTACTGTATTGAACTACAAACACATTCAGGTGTGAGGAATGAGGTCACTCATTCATCCCTTCAACAGAGGAAGCTGTCACCCAAATACTAGTCATAAACTATTTCTTCTCCACCTACTTCCTGTTTGCAACCAGATTGAAATTATCACCACACTATACTATTCTTGTTAAGTATTGCCAGTGTATTTACTGTAGTATGTTTTCATTATCATTGTCTGTTCTTTGGGTTGTTGCCTTTTGAAATTTTCCCTGTTTTGGTTTGACTTCCATGTATCCAGCAGAAGTTTCTTAGCTTCAGATTGCATGAGCATATCAAGTGAGGTGTTAAATGGTTGTCAGGAACAGATGAGCAATCACAACTCTAAAGTGGGTACCGATCTTACATGAGGGCAGTTGTAGCCTATTGGTTAGTTAGTTGAGCTTGTAATCAGTAGATTGTTGGTTCAATTCCAGCGCTGGCAAGTAGCAACTGAATTAAGTGTCCTAAAGCAAGGCACCTTACCAGTGATTGCTCCCCACTGATCCAGTTGTGTGTGTATTCACAACTTGCAGTGTGTTTACTTCTTACTGGGGATGGCTTAAATGCAGAGGTGACATTTCAGTTATAGGTAAACATGACTGACAAAACATGTCACTTTCACATGGAGGAATTCATTACCTTGGTGATCAAGACGGATAACCTTTTTCAGAACGTACTTAAGCTTTGAGCTTGGCCATCATTTGCCCAACTGCTCCAGCACATATCCAGACATGCCCTGAACCCATGCAGGTTACTGTAGCATGCATTTCCCCAGAATAATGTTAACATCAATGTCATGAAGAGCTTTGCTTCTATTGTAGAGAATAAGGTCATTAGAGTACCGCATGTCCCTGCAAGTCATCATCATTTTTTTCACAGAACTATTAAAAGATACTTGCAGGATGTACTAATACTACCAAGACCTTTTATATGTCAAAAGATAAAGGGGAATTCCTTGTGTCCTGACTTTAAGGGAAAACCATCCAAGTTACTCTGGAATTCAACAAAGTAGTAACAATCTTGAGTATTTAAAATCTGTCATTGTCACTTATAAACCTGGTAGCAAGATAAACACCTTACAGTCCATCCTACCACCTACAGTTATCATTACAGCAATCAGCTTGGATATAAAACAAGCACAGCAGGAAAATGCTATGCCCCCCGTCCCACCACCACCAAAACCAAGCTCTGTGTACCATAAGCTCTACATTAAAGAACTATCTAGTAGGTCCACATAATATTGAGTTCAGGACATCCTGGCATACAGTGAACAATTATGTTGGTGTGCAACTCCTTCTGGTGGCCATCTTTTGGTGGTCACCAGAAGTATGTGTACTATTGTCACATACTGATAGTACTTTACAATAGTACTAGTAATAGTAGCTACCAAACACTAAAGCTCCCCTGCTAATTCCTGCATCTTTCTATCTGTTTGTGTGTCTCTGTTGAAACTGGTCCAAGATGTTGAGGAGTTCAATTGCATTATTTGATAGACTGGGAGAGCTATGGACCAGAGCAAATATCATGTGTAGCCACTAAGGAAATACTGGACCACTACTAATTTGCAAATGCCCTCTGTTACCTATATTTTAGTTACCTGGTTATATTGTCTTAGTGTATCTTTGTGTCTTACCATGGCCAGTTAATTACATCTCACCAACTTATACGCATCTGAGTATCTACTTGTTTGGTCATGTCCCACTCTAGAACTGAGTAAATAAGTGAGTGTACCAAGGACTGAGGCAAAAAATTGCACTGCAAGCAAATTATAGAACATTTTCCCAAATTGTATAAAAATGTGTTTACAATTTGAACAACAGGAACTGCATCTCACTGAGTAGATATTGTATTTTCCTGTTTTCTTTTCTCAACATCCATTTATGTCTCCTTCTATGTCTATCTAGCATTATGGCAATCGCTTATAGCCACTATTAATTGCCTCCCCAGCTGTGACTCATTCTCCACACACAGACACACTTAATAATCAGTCACATCACACTGACTATTTGCAGACTTTACACACTCTGCAGTGAACACACACAGCCGCGCTATTCACACACAAACAAGCACTTCTCATTGATTTACTCAGGGTGGGAGCTGCTCTGCTATTGGCTGACGATGAAATATGGAGTGAGGATGAGGGAGAAAAAAATGAAAAAACAGGAGCGCAGCAGGCTGGAACAGAGCAGAATGAAGGAATCTGAATTTATGATCGTTGACGGTAAACGATGAAGAAAAGAACTGGCTTTCTATTGAAATTCTAGCATCTTCCTTTCTAGCTAGTTTTGCAGTATACAAAATGTATACTATGCACAGTATGCAACTGTTCTCTGTGCATGGAATACCCACATGTGATGTGCACTAGGCAAACTGTACGATATATAACAGAGCACACCGCACAAGTACTGTTTCCCATAATGCAATGCCATTAATGTTAATAAACTAGAGGATCAGGATTTGATTTGTAACAACTTTGTCTTAGCTTATTTTATGTTCACATTTCCAAAGCGAATTACAGTGGCCAGTATTTTAAAATAGGAATCCAAAATGATGGCAATCACATTAGAATCAAATGTGTTGGCAACAATGACAGTATATTATAGAATAATATGCCTAATATAAAAAAGATGGATGCTTATAATATTATTCCATTTCAAACACAGACTATGTCAGTGAAGTAAAAGCTTCTTTTTTTCTCTCCCACTAGTCTTCTAGATATCTGTATAGTGCTGCAATCTCTTTAAACTATTTTAAAACGCATCTTTATTTTCCTCAAGGATTTTGAGCTTCCGAAGGAAACATCATGCCAATCTCAATCCGTTTTTCCTTCTCTCATTGCATTCTTCTCAGCCTCTCCCTGCTCCGCCTGTCATAATATTTGATTTAGTGGCTTTCGTTTTTGTAGTAGACACATCAGAGCAAAGGGCAGCTAGATAGCAGGGGGGAGGAGGGAGGTGGTGGATTGGCGAACGCTCACACCTCCCATCGTTCCCAGGAGTAAATAATTGCTCTGATGATGTTGGCTAAGGGAGGGAGGGAGCGTGACGTAACAAAGGACGTGAGGAGTCAGGGAATACCCTTGTGAAGAGAGTGAGAATGTGTGTGGGTGTATGTAAAGTCTTTCTCTCTCCTCCCTGTTTCTCCTTCGCTGTGCTGTGTGGCGTGAGAAAATCGAGCCTCCAGCCCATGTTTAAAGATTTATGATGCAGAGCTCTGCGTCTCTGCAATGAAAATCAGTTTCCTGGGTTAATGTTACAGTTTAATAGTCAGTATATAAAAATATTTTACAGCTGTTTGTCACGGAATCAGAATCCAGTATTTAAAAATGGCATGTATGTAAATATATGTAGTAACAGCTATAAAAAAATTGTATGTTATTTCATATTTCATATTAAAAATGGACATGTGACAGATTACGCTCCATAATGCAGCACTGTTCTTGCTTATCGCTGCATGCTGCTATTTATAGTCTCCCAAGAGCAGAGAAAGACTCCCATCTGAAACACACACACATACACACACACACAGAAGCTGAGAGAAGCTGTGCTGGTTGGGTAAAAGGTAGGTTGCTGAAACTTGCAGAGTGAGAACTTGAGAACAAGGTTAGATAGAAGAAGTGAGAAATGTATGGAAATGATTGATGGGCACGTCACCTCAAGAAAAGAGGTGAGAAAGAATAGAAGGAAGGTGAGACAAGAAATGGGGGTGGAAAAGAACAAAAGACTGACAAACAGCATGTGAAAGCAAAGTACTTAATCTGTATATAGCAAAACACCAATGTGTTGTGGCTAACAAGCCCCACCCTCAAAGTTATTTTAAACAGCAATCAGTTAGTCACATGACAATCACCAAGATAATGTCAAATGAACCTCAGAAATATGTTCTTATACGGAATACTTTCAGTGTAGGACTAGGACTCGCATTAATTTTATCTCTATAATGTAAGGCCATGTGACATTGAGAATTGCACACTATTACACATACAAATAGCACAACATTACAGTCCTTACATCCCAGTAGCAATTTTTGTCCTTTTCTGATTTATTTCTTGGATCACATTGTTCTGATAATAACTAGGGGGTAACAGGTTTGAATTGTTAAGTTTCTGTCAAGACACTAATGTGTTTCAAACTAGCCACTTTTCATGCTGGATTAATCTTATGTTAGATCATATTTTATCTATGTAAAATAATGGCATATGCGCCTCTGTTTCTTTAAGGAAAGTAATGGGACATTTAAGTGTACCCTTTTCACCATTCTGTTGGATTTGCATGAACATGTACAGTGATGGTGGGACAATAACAGATCAGATTCACTTGTTTTGCTTCCATGAAGAGACCAAAAAGATCCAGGCCATGTTGTATCCAGGCCACTTTGCCTAAAGACTAATGATGTCATTGAAAACTGAGAGAGAGACATTCACTCAAATAACCAAAAGACTTTAGCAAATTATCGCCCTCTAGTGGTTGGGTTCAAGACAAGAGTCAAAGGTCTTGTACTGGTATAGCCATGAAATACAGATATACTGATCTTAATGTTAAGACTTCAGCTGTTTACAGTAATGTCACTTGGCAAATGGTTCCTACTCAGTCTATTAGCTGAAGTCATTAAAAAATTTCTGTTAAGTAAGTTACAGTAAATGTTTCCTCTGCAGCTTCATTTTTAGCAATAGCACATGACTTTGAGCTCATATGTAACTATATCTCACATTTCAAACTACATTTTTCTGCAATGATTTTGCCAGAAAAGGAAAACAAGCAAACAGGAAGTTGGGAGCCATCATAGTGCCCATTGATTGTTCAAGTAACAAGATACTAAGCATCTAGTAGCCAGTCACATGCGACCACATCATGCATGCGTTACACAACACCAAAAAATATATGAAGGTGTTATATCATAAAAACATGAATATATGAATCATATATACTGTTTTTATATTTCTATGTAATATTGCCTCATGCTTGTCTCAGTCATTTTTTTCTCCATATACTGCCTACATATCTGACTGCACTCAAGCTACGATTTCTGCCTGAAAAGAAATTGGAGCATCTTGACTTTGTCAAAGTAACCTGTAGATGTATTAAAAACAAGAGATAAGTGAGGCTTAGGTTTTGCTTTAAGATGCTGAAGAGTAATTACCTCTTACAGAGCAGTGTGGCATCTCGGTAAGAAAAACAAATGGAAAACATGCTCAAGAGACACGGATGGAATCCCATTGGAATTCAATCTAGCACTTCAGAGTCATGCAGAGAATGTAAATTTCACACAAAATCATCCAGGACCTGTTTGCTTTGGACAGCGTTGCTGCTGTGCTGTGTAGTCATATAACAGAGACACTCACTGACAAATTGGCTGTTGTATGCCACAGTACTGAATGATGAGATGGTGGGATTTTGTGACCATGGCAACATCTTATTAAAGATCCCATGAAATCAAAATTGGAGTTTTGTGGCTTGTCGCCCATGTCTGTTAGCTTTGAGGCTATTTGTCTGCCTTTTTATTGATGACTCATCATACACTTATGGGCGTTTCCAAGTTTTGGTCTCTGGTTGTGATGCCCCTCCCCAATTTCCTGTTCTAATAGAAAATATGTTACAACAGCACAGAAGCTTTTGGGGCTGCACAGTTGACATTCTTATAATGCTGGCTTATGTTCTCCTAAAGTCCTCTTAAAGTTAAAACAGTTATTCCTAAATTATTAGTGAAATATGTTATGGAAATAAATGAATTACAAAAATGTTTGAATAACATTCCTATAATAACAACCTAAAATTGTTATCTATTGTTATCTAGAATATCTATCATTTAGTATCTACCATATATCTATTTGTTTGTATACATTACTTTTATTATTTTTGTGTTTTAAGCTCTAAATATTTTAAACTTTTGACATCTCATTGACCTATCAGTGATATGATATGTGATTATTTTGCCCTGGTCATGAGTCTAAGTAAAGTATATGCTTACTTGACCCTTCTCTCTTTTAAAGGTCTGGGTAAGATGAGCTGGTTCAGCTGTCTTTGTATCCTGATCAGCATGCAACATAAGTAGCTATGCAGTCACTGTATATGCACTGGTATATAGCATACTACACTATACCAGCTGTACACTACACTGTAAAATGTCAAACTCAATAAGAGCTATGCAGGTTATAGGCTGGTTTGCAAAGACAATGTGTTTTTCCTCTGCTTATTTGCAGCCAAAATTAGATTCAAATGTATTGTTGGAAGCAATATTGCTTTTTCCACATGCACAGTAACTTTGGCACCTTGTCTGGTGGGGTGATATTGACGGTGGCCACAGTGTAGATTTACAGTGTGTTCCAGACAACTCTTCATCGGAGGCCAACACTGGCTTTGACTTGTTGAACAGATATCACTGGATCTCAGATTGTCAAAAAGCTCAAAAAAAAAAAGATCTATCCACAAAACGCACACTATAATAAAATATTTTAATTTAATTACTTTTTTAAATCTAATCTACAGATCTACAAATCTATATAGAAGGAACCTGTCAAGGTCATGATTTGACTAACAGGAATACTGAAATACAGGAATATTGGTATCAAAGCGATAATGTACTCAAATTGATATCAGTAACTTGTTTTGTCCAGGTGGTCATTTAGATGTGCTAATTTCATTGGCGGTACCTGGCCTAAGATGTAGAGGTAGTTCTATCTAACAGTAATACAATAACATCTAACATAATATTAAAGGACATAATTAATCTTAACCTACTTCTACTGTCCCTGATGTCATCTCAGACCTTGCTATCTGCCTGTTCTTGACCTGTGTGTCATGTTGGTGTTTTTCTTCAGGGTCTGTGTTTTTATACATTCCATATTGATTGTGTGAGATCCCTACAGACCATAAAACATAATTCCAGACGTGTGTGATGCTAATCACAGGTCACCAATTAGCAGATGGCAGTTCAGATATGGTCCCTGTTCTGGTTCCATCTGGATCATAAATTATTAGTCATAAATAAAACATTTGTCATTATTTAGTTTGCTTGTCTTTACATTGCAAAGGCAACAGAGAACCAGAAAACCATAGCATTTTTTAACATTATTCATTTGACAGCGGCTTTTATCCAAAGCGCCATACAGTGAATTCAAGGTATACATTTTTTTATCAATACTCCTTGGGATTGAACCCACAACCTTTGCATTGCTAACACAACACTCTACCAGTTGCGCTACAGGAACACTTATAATTTTGTATGTAACAGCATCATTTTGTATGTGTTGTAAAAACATACTTTGTAATCAATGCAAGTCATACAGTCACCTTTGCAATGAATATTTATATTATATATTATTTTTGCAACCTATTTAAATTATGATGGTGTGGTGGACAGAGCCTTTTAAATTAAACAGTTTAAGTGGTTTATTTAGTAAATGGGCATGTGTAATAACTCATTCTGAAGAAAGCACATTGTCAATGTAAAAGTTTGCTGGCATGCAACAATAAATTCAAGAACTGGGATACAGAATCCCTAGAGGTGAGTGCCAACCCCCTAAATCCTGCTGGTAAAATTGTTCCAACACAGAAGATACACCCTAAAATACACATGCATCTTGTAGCTATAGAAACCAATTCAAATGAGCAGATACGTTTTGCTTTTTAATGTAGCTTAATGAGCTTCATTCAAATCATCACATACAGAAGCATTGTCACGGCAAAGGATACGTTACCTGCTGCTGTTCCACTCTCGTAACCATGCCGACCACACAGATGGCCAATCCGATCTATTCTAATCAAAGCAGTGGCCTCCGCCACACTTGCAACGAATTATTAATAGCCAACAACACTAGAGCCACATCAATCTCTCAGCAAAGCCATCATCATTAACTGAGTTCATAATCACCCGGGCTGATGAAGCTCTCATCTATAGTGCTCTCATTGGACAGCCAGAGGACTCTCCACAGTGAATCGTGACCTTTGAACATCTTGGGTCATGCACGCAAAGGCCCCAAGACTTCTTATGTGTGTGTGTTAAATGATAGCCTCAAAACATTGTGTGCCAATTCAAGTCTCTCGGCAATGTGGTAATGAGAATTTTAGTATAGCCACTGGCTTCATATTTAATCTACATTTTATTGCAAGAGTTTTAAATTTGTCTGCTTTGCATGAACAAGGGCAATGGGTGGTTGGATAGCTAGATATTTTATGGTGTAATGGATGAACAAATGGAAAGATAGACATAGATTTTCTGAGCACTCACACTTAGAAAAGAAATTATTGACAAGACGTAGCAACTTGCGTAATTAAAAATGCTGTGAAGGACGTAGATAATAGAAATGTTCAAATTATCTGTTTTTTGAAAATGGAGATTGTTCAGTGTCAAGGATCATTTTTTAATAATATGTACTGTAGACATTGGACATTTTAAATGTCATTCTATATAAGTTAAAAACTTAAAGTTAAAAATATCGGTGTGATACCTAAACATCTCCTTTAGTTGGTAAATGTCGTAATACATTTTGAGGTATTTTAAAAGGATAAAGGATATGTCAATCTGAATATGTTAATCTCCAATGGCTGCAAAGAGTTCACAAACAAATGAATCCACATAGAAATTTTATATCTTTAAACACAATCGCTCAGACACAATTAAAATACATATCACCAATTTAAATTTATTCCATAAATTCCTGCTGTAAGGTGTTTCATCTGCATCATCATATTTCATTTGCAGGGCTTATAGGCAGTTACTATTCAAACAAGTTTTTCTCATGAAAGGTGCCAGAATGGCAAATATATAGTGCATAGGGGCAAACATTTGGAATAATGATTATCTCGCTCTGTGAAAACAAGTATTAACGTGATACAAAAATCTGTTGCCATCTTACTGCTCAGGGAGATGAGGAACAAGGAGCAAGTTGCCTTGGCAACCGAAAAGACATGTATGCTCATTCTGAGCAGCAAATTAGATTTTTGCGGCCAACCGGGTTCGTTTGCACAGACTTTTCCAACTGATGAGCTTCTATTGCGACTTGTCGAGATGTCAAAAGGAAATCCAATACAGAAGCCCTGTGACTTTGTGTGGACTGAATAGAGAGAGGCAGGGAGTGTTCTATATTTGCCAAGCTTGATAATCTCATATCCACTTTCATCTGTTTATCTCTCCACGGCCTACAACGGATTGAACAATAGGAACAGGAGCCATAAACTGGGCCCACACAGATGAGTGGGCAATAATTCATACGATTATTCGTAAATCCACTTAATGCTTATGTCTACAACTACCTAACTTACCAAGTTTTGTTTAGTTATATAAGATGCAATTTCACATGATCATAAATGTTGGATTTCCTTAATATCTGGCCAGTTTGATTTGCACTCATACTAAACTGTTTGATTGGTTTAAACTCAGAAACGGGAACCGTTTGACATCAAGTGGTCTTATACTATGGTCTGATTTATTGCATTGACGTTTTAACGCAATAAATGTTCTCAACAGTCATAATCTGATTAATTGGTTTCAGAATTTGATTGACACTTCAATATAAGGGTGTAAATTGTAAGGCTTGTTTTCTGTTTCACGTAAAGGGAAATGAATAGACGTATGAATAATCGAGAGCAGAGGGGACTTTCCTTCTGCTTAGTTTTATTAAATTTCAGTCTGTTCCTCACCAAAGCTTCCATATTGTTTTAAAGAACTTTTAATGTTCTAATGTTTAATGTTAACTTTTAAAGTCACTTTGACTGGTGGTATTTTTATTATGTTATTTAATAGTGTTGGTATTAAAATGCACATCCTGCCATTTCTTATTGTTTTGATGAAAGATAGTTTCAGACAAAATGGGTTTGAACAATATGCTGAGATTATATTTTCCAACCTTCAGTTAGATGTATGTCATGCAGATTACTTATAAAATATGAAATTCTGTACCTCTGAGGTACTGTTAATTGACTGTTGTAGGTTGACGTTTATGTAATAAATTGCTTACTTAGTTTTTTTAATTACTAAATATAAAAAGTTTCTGGTTGCTGTAGGGTATCAGTCCTGTGGAAGTCACAAATTCCATTAGCCCTGATCATATTGTGAGTTGCTGTCTTGAAGCAAAGCTATGAAAATGGCTTTTCCATTTAACCAAATAAGCCATTATGTTCGAAAAATGCCATAGGTCAAAAGTCGAATGACTGTGAGGGAAAATAGCTTTTCCCAATACCGTGTACGCCAAGTTAAGACTAAACTTGAGAGTATAAACTTTAGGGAAACAGAAGGACCCAGAATTGGTATTTCGCAAGTACTTAATGTGTTCATTTAGCTCGTCATGGCAATGCATGCAACCCCATTTATCTGTGTTTTAAAGTATTTATAATATACATACATATAGTACATCTATAAAATGAAAATAAATCTATATTAATCTGTTCCTGTATAGCAAAAAATGTAAACTGAACTCCAGAAACCATTAACCTATGAACCCTTAAAAAATTAAATTAAAATTAAAACTGTACGCTAAAAAAAGACATTGGATTATAGTATGTCTCCATCTTGTGGTCAAATATTTATTCCTCTAAGGTCATCTGACAAGTTTTACAAAGTTATAACATAATAATGGCAAAGACCAACTCGATTAAAACTTGATATTAAGAGAAACTGTGATAGTAAAATCGTTGTTTATTCTTCATGGGTTTAGAATTTCTGTGTACATTATAATATATACATTAAAATAAATATTTGAGTGTGATTCAAGTGTCACAAACCTGTTGTTATTATTATTAACACTGTTAATATTTTGAGTGATACAGAAACACGATCCTCCACTAATAAGGGGCCACGGGGGACATATTTGTTACATTTCCCCTCATCGGTGTCTCCATGGTTCCTCTCTGTTGTTGCTTGGCAACCATTTTATCTGGCTGAGAAAGCAAACATGGATGACTCCAAGATTATAAATCATCCAATTACACATTAAGCATAATTTGTGTGGTAATATGTTGTGATATCCGTCCATTATCCCATTTAATAAAATAACCGTAAAGAATATATATGTGATATATATATTATTATGTCATATATATATATATATATAGATATATTCTTTTTATTAACTACATTTTCATTATATTTGTAGGACATAAAGAAACAGTTAATCTTACTGTTATTGAAGTCATATTGATTTTAGCAAATATCACAGAAAACAACAACATTAGAAAAATAAAAAGACATGAGGATACCGAGCAATACCGAGGAAGCTCGAAGATTCCCGGTGATAAATCGAAATGCTGACATTTTACAGCTTTTATTTTCAGCATTTTAGTTTAGATAGTTCAAACGAAGGCAGTTCCTCTGCTGTGGTTGTTTCAAATGATCATTGAGCACAATAGAAATGATGAGTTCCAGGTAATATTGAGTCGCTGTTCTCGTTGTGTCCGGCAGGGGGCGGTAAATTCGCTTGTGCGCGTCCACAGTAAAACAGAGAAGAAGCGCTTTTATTTTAATACTTTATTGTCATTTTATTATGAGTTATTGGTTAAGTGTTTACACATTGCTATCTACTAGTGAATTTCATTTCGAGACTAAACTCAACCGGAAATTTGTTTAAGGTTAATAATATCGGATCGTAATTGTACAGGGTGGTAAATCATGGCAGAAGGCAGCAGTAATGTGTGTAATCTTCCTCCCGGAGACCCTCAACTCATCGCGCTCATAGTGGAGCATCTGAAGAACAGAGGCCTGTTTGATGAATTTAGACGAGACTGTCTGGCAGACGTGGACACTAAGGTTAAACCTAACATTGCGTTTTATAATCCCTGTGGTCGTGTCTCAAACTCTAGTGAGCTATCTGCCTAGACAGCGATTTTGGGTGTTGTAAAATAACTTGAACAAGTGAACACGTCCTTGTATACTTTAGACAATATCTTTGTTTTTATTTTTACTTTTTTGTTTGTTCTGCCTTTTCTGTAAAGTTGCTTTAAATATCAAGAATGCAAATTTGTAAATAACTAGAAATTATTAAACTTATTTTGAATGAACTTAAATGCTGTCTATAAAGGTGACTTATCAGGGTTTACAAACATAACCAAAAGGTTTTGTGTGTGTGTCTGTCTGTCTTTCCTTTTTCATTCCATCCATAATTCCCTCTGGCACTCTTGCTACATCCACCTGTCTTGTTTATTTCCAGCCAGCCTATCAGAACCTGAGACAGAAGGTGGACAACTTTGTGTCCAATCATCTCAGTACTCAAGAATGGAGTCCGTCCATCAACAAGAACCAAGTGAGGACTGCGCTGAGGCAGAGTGTAATTTAGTATGTATCCAGTTCTGATACTATGTTCTTTTGTGTTTGTATTTTCATCGTGCTGCATTGTATATGTGTTTGTTTGTGTTTTAAAAATCACATGAACAAGTTCCTAAAATAAATTACAAAACCACATCTTTTTAAAACACTTAAAAAGATCGGAAATAAAATTAAAGGGATAGTTTACCAAAAATGAAAACTTCAGTCACCCTTGCATCATTCCAAGCCTGTATAAATTTTCTGCTTGGTGAACTGTGCCTTTAATGCATAAGAAAATAGATGACAGAACTATGTCCTCTTTTTAAACAGTGTGGTAAGTGGAATGTTTTTAAAGTATTAAGAGACTTTGTAGAGAGTGCATACTAATTCAGTATTTACTGTGAAAGAAAAAGATGTGCTTGTTTTCACAGGTCTGGGATGTTGGAATCTGGTGTAGACCGGATCATCACTCAGGTGGTGGACCCTAAACTGAACCATATCTTCAGGCCACACATTGAGAATGCAATTCATGACTTCCTAGCCGGGGAGAGGACAGAGGAGGGGTCGTCAAATTTAACCAAAGATGCAGAGCAGCAGGAAACAGCCAGTAATGGGGCAGCAAAATCACAATGAGGTACAATAACTTGTAGCTGTGGAACATTTTTAAGACGTAAAGAAATTAAACTTTATAGTTCTTTAAACATTGTATTGATCCCATTATGTTCACTAGGTAAAATGTGCACAGTGGAGTTTCCCTCTACAACCTTCCACAGCGGATGAACAACTGCTGACCACTCAAAGTTTTCTAAATTTAAGGTGGTTGAATTGGGTTGTTTTAAATTGAGGGATATCAGCACAGCCCATGCACTGTTAAAGTATGCTTTAGTTAAATGCAATGCCTTTATAAAGTCTTCAAAAAAATTGTTCAAAATTTGTTCAATTAAAAATAAATGTTTGTTGAAAAAAAGGTTTGTTAAACAGGCTAAGCTTTCTTAGACGGGGGTCTCAATTTGCAATATTTTAATGGGATTCATAGAAACGTTTGTACAATAAATGTATTTTTTGCAGAATGCCAATTTTGTTGCATCATTACTGGGGTTGTACAACCTCAGAGCTATTGCAAAAGATTACCGTTTGTTGTGGGAAACACGCTACATAACGTCTTGGCCTGTGTGCGCTTCTGGACTGTGTGCAGTGACGTTTTTAATCTTCTACCAGCATTTTTGCCATTCCACCCGGACATTTACTGGAGTATGTACCCTCAAGAGTTCACCATGTTCCGCAGCCCTCGGACACAGTGTTACATGATTGAAACCATTTGGGGGTAAAAGCTTTTTGACCCCGGGGCTTCATTTGAATGGTGAACTTGCAGAGGAGGGGTTTTTTGATAATGAAGGAGTCTCAGGAGAGGTGTCATGTCCCAGGCTGGGACAAAGGTCGACTGTAGCAGCTTGTTTCTGTCTTTCAGCACCTCTGTGCTGAGAATGTTCAGTACAGTCAGATGTGCGACAGACGCCGGTCAGCTTGCTGAAGAGCTGCAGTCACATGTTCCTCCACATTGGCTGCTTGTTGCTCTGGATGTCTTTGCAGTAGATGATGGATTCCAAATATGGATCCAGATTTAATTTCTCACCATCGTGAGGCTGAAGATGCTTTGATTGAAGGTTTAGTCAAAAGGGTTTTTTTCTGTTGTGAGTTAATAAATTATAGTTAATAAATAGTAATAAATTAATTAATAGGCATTTGTTTTTTTTGACAGATACAATGACTCCAAGAAACATTTGGGCACTTGTTATTGTACTGTATAAAATCACAAAATGGCATTTACTTCCAACAAAACATTTTACTAAAAGGTTTTTTGTTAGATTTTGAATAATAAATCAACAGAAATTGTATATGGACACTTTCCAGTTGTCACTGTGATTACTGTGCTAGGACACCTGTGTAAACTTGTGGAAAGCTGACTTACAAACTACATCACTTAAAATGTCTGTGAGACCAACTGATTACAAGCAATGTATAACTGACTCAGAAAAGTCCTGAAAAAGGTGATGGCAAAAAATTGCAAATGGTTTGCCATTGTTGGCAACGACACATAGTTTCTCCACCGGGCTGTTAGACACTGTATTCTCATTCGCTGTGCTTGATAGGGAAATGCTTAAAATAATAGTCCAGGTGCAAGCTCGTATTTCCAGCTCTGATCTTGGCAACGTTAAGGCAGACTCTGCCGTGAACCCAGCGTTCATCATGCCTATTAAGATGCTTTGCTATAGTTCCTGATCCATAAGAAACTTGATCCAGCTCTCATTTGAAAGGCACAGTGTGATGGTATTGGGCTGTCTGCAAGATATCTCTTGCTATTGTGTTTTTTAAATTGCAGGACCATCCTGTCTTCATCTTTAAATGATGTGAGAAAATTTGTTTAAAAAGTATTTCTTCTCTGAACTTTTGTGATTAAAGAGTAAGGCCGGTAGGGGGCGTGGTTTTTCAAGGTTTGGCACTGTTTACCAAAGGTCTATCAAAGCTTTCGTTGTCATTTATTAACCCTTTTGTTGAATTTTTGAAGAATATACTGACTGATGTTTTCCTCTGCATGACCTAAGCACTACAGTCCAAGTCTTTTAAAGGCATATGACTGCTTTGTGTTGTGCCTAATGTTAAAACATCATTGACATTAGTGGCAAATATATTCAGTAAATAATGACTTAAATATAAATTATATTTTGTGGCTTCCGAAGTATAAACTATAGTGCACAGTTTTTTTTGTTAAGTATTTCACTTTTTTTATAACTTGACAGCCTCAGTTGACTTTCTTAAATTTCATTATATGCGAAATGCTACAAGGTTATTTTTTAAAGCTGTGTGCCTTTTGTGTTTTATAGCACAAAGAAGATCATGTTTTTGATGAGGGCTAAGGAAATTTTAACATTATTTCATTATGTAAACTGTTCTGTAATTCTTTTTGTAGCCCTGAATATAAGTGTAACATCAGACATAAATGCAAAGCACTCAAAGGTTAACAATGGTGATTTGTTACAGTTTAGTGTACAATTGAGAGGGGTCATAAGGACAATTTTACAAGATTTATCTATGTTAACAGTTCCTGTGTTATTCCAAGAATTACGCGCAGATTACTTCGCAAATGAATTAAGTTCTCACATTTCATCCCCCAGCAGCTCCCAAAGTGTCGAAAGAAGCTGTCGAATGTTGAAAACTCACACTGTGAGGAAACAAGTGACACAGCACTTTTGGCCTTGGATATGCAGCAATTAAATCCCGCTGCCCTTGGAGAGGGTCGGTAATGTAGTGTGAAATTGTATGTTCAGGGCATCGGTTGGGGGGACGTCTCAGCTGACATTGCATTTGTCTTCTGGACATTATAAATCACCAGAGTAATTACCGAGTACGGACGGGGGGGTAGGAAATCCAGCAGTCCATCCACCCCCAGCCTCTCCCGAATCACAGCTGCTGGTCCCTCTCGAGTTGGCCTTCCTAAGCTCAAGCCACAACAATGAAATCCCCATTCCTCAAAAAGTCTTGCTGCATCTGTTGAGTTTAATTGCTCTTCGCATTTTCTCACCCAGTGTGGAGGAGATTCATTACAATGGCAGACTAAGAGCAGCCCCATGCAAAACTTTGCAGCCCAGATGTTGAGGAAGCCAGAGTGAATTGTCCCACTGGACTGCAAAGGTCATTTCCAATGCAGTTATTTGTATGAATGCATTGTTGTAGGTTGTCGCTATTGGAAAACAGTTCCTTGGAATTCTTAGCCATGTAACGCATAACATTAACCGAGGCACAAATGCATTTCGCAAACATTTTGACCTTCGAGAAGGCTATGTATTATGCTCTGCACCGCTGTAGCACTGTATGCACTGCTGTACAAGTACATGTGTAAGTACATGTGTATTTGCATGTTAAAGTTAACCAAAATTAAAGCCAATGTTAAATTTAGAAACAAAATTAGAACAGTGTAAATGTGGCACAGAAGGGTTAGTAAGGTTGCATACACACTTTATTTACACTTTATTCTCCACCAGGTCTTTCAATAGCATTAATGCATTTATTACCAATCTAATTGACCTAGGGTTGTTTTTCAATGCCTTTTATTAATTAGAATGGATGATAATTAAGTCTAATTATATGTGACATGCATTTGTATTGTAAACAGTATACTAAATAAAAGTATAGATTTGAATCAGTCTGTACCATAAATACTTCATTCACTGGAGACAAAATTGGAACCACCAGTACAAGTGTGGATAATAGCTATAAGTGTATGTTCTTATGTCAAGTTAATGTTTTGATGTGACCCAATGTGTGCACAAGGAATCTTATATGTACTTTTCTTACTTGCACAACTTTTAATTGTACAACACTACAAAGCAAATCATGCATAACCATGAGGATATTGTTTCAGATCTCTTATGAATGAGAAACATTTACATTTATTTTTGTGTCAGATGCTTTAATTCAAGACGACTGGATTATTCCATTTTTCATCAGTATGTGATTTTCCCTGGGGCTTGAACCCATGACCTTGATATTGTTAGCGCTCCACTCTATCTATGCAAAAAAGTCTTTAGGACATTCCACTGTAGATGTCAACATTTGTGTAACTTCATTGATTATCTGGTTTGATCAATAAAGTTTGGTGTGGTAAAACATGTTCACTACTGTACTAATGAACATGGTGTACAGGCCCAAAACAAATTACCCTCTATGCTTAATTTTATATATGTTATATGTATTATATGCAAATATTTATACTTATTATTGTTTTAAAGTGTGATGTATGCTGCTATACATTGTCAAAACAAATGTGATGTTGTTGTGATGTTCCTTCACAGATACCCACGCACAGCCTTGACCCCTTTTCTCTTTCTGGAACACTCCAATATGTTTACCTTCTTTGACATAATAATCATCGAACCTTGGTGTAGTGCTTGTAAAATTGACAAGCTGTAGTAACGGCAGCAAGATGACGTTTGAATAGTTGTGCTGCTGTGAGAAGAATTTGTTGAAATTATATTGTAGCTCAAAACTAATTTGACTAATCTGAGCAAAACAGATCACATACAGTCAAATACAAACATTTTTACAGTGATAGGTACTGTTAGGTGTCAATTCCTGGTTTAGCAAAACTCTTTAGCAATGTCTTTACACTTGTTTTTTTGGTCCTCTAAATTATTAGTCTTATTTTAGTCCTGGTTTGCATAGTGTGTTTTCGCTCATCTCGCATGTGTCCATTTTACCAGCCAAGAACTCATGAATATCCCATTAAAATGTTTAAAGAGTCAAAACAGTGGCAGCCATCCCTCTGTTTCACCCACAAATGAAGATCTGCTACAATGAGATGTGATTCTGTCACCTGTACCGACAAGAACATTCTTCAAACACTTGTAAAAAGTTGTCAAAGTAAGTGCATTGTTTCTTCACTAACAGGTATCATGTTGTTCACACTCCCATCCACTGCTGCATGCTTCAAATTGGTAACACAGACAGACACCTGTCCAGCCTAGCAAAGGAGTTTTCTGTTGATGAAATATGTATGTCACTACCATCAAACCAACCTGGTTCTTCTCGGAAGCTTAATCATTTGGTTTGCCATCAAATATTGCATATGATCAAAGAAGCTGGGGTTTTTGATAGGGAAAACCAAGGCTAGTAGTCACATTATTTCTAATTATTTTTAGGGTAGGTTGTTTGTGTAACTACAATAACATTTTTGTTACAATTGTGGGGCATGTTGTCACAAAAGATACCTGCCATTAAGTAGCTCATTGTAGGCTATTTTAGGAGTATTTTTGCCTAATTTAAACAGAAACTTATTAGTATAAACAGATAACACTTGTAATGTTCAGTCAGTTGCACATTAAAGTTTTTTATTTTTAAAACCGCACCCAACCTCACATTTATGCAAAAACCCTACAACATTTCAATTTCACCCTTGCTTATGCTAGTGTGGTTTTACTCTTTACTTGTTTATCCATGAGCTACAAAACTTTAGCAATGCTGAGAAACGACTGAGAAATAAGGTCTTTGGGCGCTCTGGGGCACAGTTTGAACCCTTCCATACAAACAAGACACAAGGAATGTAATGTAAATTTCTGTCCATTTCTTCATTCTATCAGTAGAATGATGATGTCATGTTACTGTCTTTCACACCTGTAAACTGGCTGATGACCAGGATGAACTCAAGAATTCATGGAGGATCTGAGAGATGTTTCTGTGCAAAGTTATAAAAAGGGCAAAGTAATAGAAAGGTTATATTTAAAGTTCTAGGAGTGTTGAAAACATCCAGTTTTGTAGTTGAATTATTGTTGTCTGATTATTTTCTGAAAACATCAGAACATAATCACATAATCAGAACATAATTCCTGTTAGCTGGTTTAATTTGTGATTGTAGCATTAAATTATGAAGAAACGATGTACATAGTTTCATATCGTCTTATATTATCTTTCTATCAATGAAAACATTTCTTTACATTGACTTATTCTGTGTAACATTATACTGTATCATTGTGATATCAATTAGATACCAAAGATGACATTCACGAGGTCTGTCAGGAGTGTGATATATGTTTAAAGAGATTTATTTTCGAACTCTAATTGTCCCATAAACATCCTATCCCATCTCTCTGCTAGAATATCATTAGGTGTTTTCACACATACTGTAGGCCATTTTGTACCCCCTAATTGTGCATGACAGACGATTAATAGAAAGATTACTTTAACATAATGTTTTATTTAAAAAAAATCAGCCTTGCAACTGGATTTAAAATATTGCATAAGAAAAGACAGTTTTGTAGTTGTAGTTGAGGTTGTTAAAGTGTGTGCTCACAGAGTTTGGTATTGCCTTCAAATGCCGTCATCCTAAAAATGAGTAAATATATGATGTATAAGATATAGTATAAGATTCATTGTACAGCGTGCACAGGGCTTCAGTGCATTTTATGCAGCCTCCTTTTTGTAAGTTTTTTCAAACTAGAAGATTCAATGTTATATAAAACAGTAATAAAATGATTTATAAATTCTCAATCTATAGGTATATGGCATGCAAAAATGAATTATTACAATATCAAGGGCAATAATTAATAATAATAATTAACAGCAATGTTTTTTATTTCAATGTTGCAACCTCCTGTAATGAGTGCATGTCTTGTATATTTGATACAAAATCTGTATGTTGCTATGTTGCTCTGTCCCACCTCATTGTGGGAGACAAGGTCTGATGCTGCGAGCCTTCAAGTTTAAGGTTTTGCACACAGCCTTAAACTTTGTCATTTTTAGATTTTACATTTTTTAAAAAATACATACTGTAAATACATTTGTGACACATTTGAGAACCAATTAATCAGTCATGTCAGATCAAGGTTATTTTTTTATTAGCAGCCTATGCCATGTTTCTAATTAAAAATACACATGATTATAGAATTTAACATAAAAAGTAAAATAAAAGGTAATTGCAAAATAAACAATGCCTTTAAAATCATTCAGTGCATTTTTTACCCTGCATCACATACTGTTTTTGGTTCATGTTGATGTCTTTATTGCATTTTGTATTCATATGTTATAATTTGCAATATTTCATTTGGAAGTGGACCAGAAACCATCTATTATAGGGTCTTGGCTTTCTTCTTCGATAGCAGTGCTTACACTTATTTATATCAGCTGCACTAAGAGAGCATTCATATCATTGTCTGTTTTATTTAAACCAATTCTATAACCCCTAGAATGTATTGTTACCAAACCAAACTGTAGTTTTGTGCACCCCTCAAATATTTACCAACAGTTTTCTTCAAAGCCCTTGTCTATGATCTGAGGTATGTGTTTACCACAGGTGCACCGGTCATAACACAGCAGAGTACAAGAGTTCATGGGTACATGTATTTGTAAGAGAGTGTTTGTGGGACAGGGGTCATTTTGCGATCAACAGTAGGGTTAACCGAGGCTAATGCCAACAACTTCTGTAAATCTTTTTTGAACTGTGTGAGAAAGACATCTGACAGACACGAATATACAGACCTTCCTGTAAGTAAACATGACTTCCTCCAAAATGTCACCTGATACAGGAACATAGCAGAGATATACAACCTGTCCTCTTGGCCCATTGGCGTCATGCTGCATTTAAAATATGGTGACAAACATACATAAATACTTTCAGTTGTGAAAAATATTGACCATTCATGAAACAACATTAGCCCGGGCTAAGCCAGAGGACTCTTCTGTGTGGAGTTTGTGTGTGTGTTGCCTGCCTATGGCCTGAGATGCTGGAATGGAAGCCCCATGTAAAAGACATTATTTATTACAAAACAGAAAAATCCAGGTCCAGGAGGTCTGTTGTGGCAGAGCCCTTAACTAACTAGAGCACATGGCAAATAATTGTTGTGTTTCACCCWCAGTTCCCGAATGCATATGTTCTCCATGAAGATGGAAATAGGTCAGTTTTGACTTTGCCCATTCTGATTTATGAGTGGAAACGCTTTGAGAAGTGCAATAAAAATAGTCATAAATTCATGGGTGCTGTTTAGAAATATTTACTATGGCAGTTAAATAGCAATGTATATCTGTTATCACATTGACTACTGCCCTGACGTAACAGTAACCATACAAAGGGTCCTATTTATAAAACATCTATTTAGAGTTAACATAAACCTTTTGCTATATATCATTCTTTGGCCCCAACAATCTGGATGGCTGAGCAACATGTCCCTAAGGGTACACTTCTAATCTTGAGTGTGTGCTAGGAAGCCAGTCATCAAGTTAGTCGAATAGATATAACAGGGTGTTCCTGTAGCTCAACTGGAAGAGCATTGCATTAGCAGCGAAAAGGTTATGGGTTCAATCCCAGGGAATACAAGTACTGATAACAATGTGTACCTTGAATTCACTGTAAGTTATTTTGGATAAAAGCATCTGCCAAATGAATACATGTAAATGTAAATAACACCTTTCCAAGGGCAGGATGCCCTTGTCCACTCACAGAAGAGTTGCGTCCGAGGTAGAGATGCCACTGTCTCTGGCAAACTAAAGGAACATTGTCAACACCATCTAGCAGCAAGGTATGCGTCCTTGGCGGCCTGTACAGGGAAGTACAGTAACAGTAGGGAAGATGCCTCTATCTGCCTCACATCAAGAACTACACCCACTAACGGTGGTGTCTCATATTCCATCCTAACCTGATGTTTACAGCTGCTCAGTATGGCTGTCTTCTCAGCGTCAGCTTCAGTTTGCACCACCACACCTGAAGATGAGAAGAAAGTAAGTCTTCTGAAGGCATGAACCCAACCTTTGATGCTACAATTGATCTGGACATAACAGCGTGGAAGCTAAAACAGACCACTTATCTCATTCAAGAACTGAAATAGTTAAGCATGGAGGGCAATAAGCAGTCTGTGGGGTTTACAATATTGTATTTTAATTTTACTTTAATTGTTATCCATCTTCAGTGCTTGTTGTCACAGCCTTACAAACTTATTCAGTGGGAGGAAAACACAATGGGCCGATGTCCCAAAGAGCATTTCTCACAGAGAGAAAATGCGTTCTCCACAAATGCTCCCTCAGCATAGGAACACAAAAGAAGATATTTTGCCTCAGTAGTTTTTGTGTCCATGCACTGGAAAGCAATGAGTGCCACTGTTGTTTGGTTACCAGCATACTTTAAAATAACTTATTTTGTGTTCCTAAAAAGTATTCTCATTAATTTGGAATCCCATAAGGTAAATGATGCAAGATGTTTCGTTGTGGGTTGAACTATCCCTTTGAACTTAAAGGGATAGTTAATCCAATGCTTTTTTACAATGTTTTAATCCAATGATTGTATGTAACATATCAATGTACTTCCAGAGGTGCTGGGTTGGCACTGGTCCCAATAGCCCTGTGTGTTGACTTCCAGCTACCCTGTACACCACAATCTCAAATAACAATTCAGTCAGGGAACATCAGACATCCCATCAGAGAGACATCCCAAGAATCCCAAGCACCTTGGGCATAATTACAGACAATAGTGGCCAATAACCTGGTGTACTTAAAGGTCCGTAAACTTCCAAGTTCCTAAAAGTATTTATTTGAATAGAGGCTCTGCCTGAACTTACAAGCCTCTTAAGGAGCTCAATCCTCTAGCAGTATGACACGTGCCCTGATGTAAAACACAAAATGTTATCAAGTCTGTTGACATTTTTGCCAGCTTAGGAATTCTCTGAAGGAAACCCCTCCATTTAAAGTAATCTTTGACCTGTCATTCTTGCCCCTGTTGTTTGTGTACTTGTTCAGACACCCTTTTCTGTTCCCTATGCATGAGCCAGAGGGATAGAGTGTATCCAAATTATAAACACAAGCGCAAACCCCATAGCAAATATAGTAAACATTTACATATTTCCAATAACCTAAACGTGCCAGCATGGGAATCACACAGTGAAAAACAATGTAGTCATCAACTGTTCTAAATTACCTTCTGCAAACCTATTGCTTGTATCACTGATTCATCTCATGGTGTTTTGACAATAAGACATGTATTATTTTGTTTCTCCATTTTTGTTGATGTTTCCATCAATGTGGAAAACATTTACATTCATGTACTTGCATTTAACCCAATGACTTTGTATTTGATGACTTCAGTAAACAGAGTAAACTAATCATCTGCATAATGTCCTCATATAATCATGCCAATACCAGTCATGCCGGCATATTACCTGTAATTTACTTCTGGTAAAACTTCTCTTACTAGTAAATTCTACCAGAATCTACCAGTAATGTTTCGTCTCTTTTTAATTGTGAATTCTTATTCACACATGCTCTCTTAATAGTATTTTTTGGTAAATTATGTTTTATACCTAGCTTTTAATATAAATGTTTTTAAATACATAAAAAATACATACAATCTGACATAAACAGTGACTGAAACTTAAGTGACTAAACTTTCACATAATTATGCTTATTTAACTATTTGAAGTAAATAAGCAACTGAGGGTGACTAACATCACAACGTAGTAAATGTTGCAGGTAAACCCTGGTTTCTGGACAATCTAAAAATTTCTTTAAAAACACTCAATACGACATAAGGTGTACCTGTTTAGACCAAGGAAAAGCTCAGTTTTACAGGGTAAACTTTAGTTAACTGGTGTATAGCATAGCTTTGTCCTCTGCCCGTATCATTTTTCGTAGTTTTAGTTGTATTACCATAATATATGGCACTTTTCTGGAATTACGCAATTTTGCTTTCCAGTTCTTCTACATTTCTATTTATTATCAGATAATTATGAGCTTTTCGTTGTGTTTATGTCACCCACCGATGATGCAATACCCAACCTCAACACTAAATTGTCATTAAAATAACTGATGTTAAATCATATATGGTTACGATTAGTGTAATTTCAGCCTACTTGGAGTACATTTCTAGGCCAAATATAGCCCATAATAAGCTTGCCATTCCCCCTCAGCTGGGGTCTCGTTTCCAAAGCTGCTGCACTAACATATTATGGATGTAGGCCATTGACGGCACAAATGTAAGGATGCCAAGAGGATATGTTTGGTTTGGCAGGAGGCCCCAGTGAAAGCATTCAACTGCCTCTCACCTCGTGTTCCTTCAATGCTCCAGCAGAATGAATAAATAGATCTTGGTAAACAGATCATCCGTTATACACCTCAAGCAAAACATTGTGGTTGCTCCATTTACATTGTCTTTTGGTGAGGAAAATAACCTACTTTCAATGTATGAAACTGTATCCAGCTTTCAAGTGACCTTGGATTCCTATGTGATCTATTTTAATGTCTTACTTTAATATATTATTTGAGGACTACATTTTGTCCCTGGTGGAAAGCAATGGATCAACTGATTGAAGGTGCTACAAGCTATGATGTAATGTAATGAGAATTAATTACAGAAAGCAGAAATAAAAATGCAATACTTTAAAAAATAGGTTCCTTCCCCAGAAATATAACAAATTATTACACTAGTAATGCTCTAATTGGCAGTATGGTAGTTTCCACATAAAGTAGCATAAAATAAGACTAATGTGATTTGCATTATAAATATGGGGTTGAATAGCCAACTAAATGAGGCTGGATGTGAAAATCTCATCAGGTCCATTTAATAGATTTACCATGTGGACTCCTAACGGGACATTTTTCCTCCATCACCTGATAGCTGGAGGCCGCATTACTGTATCATCATATGACTAGGGTGTGAATTACAGGGGGGTTGACCACCCATTTTACAGCTTGAATCCCTCCAAAGTCAAAACAATAGAAATACTGACCCGACAGTGGGGCATGTTGTCACAATAGCAGCCTGCTGTTGTGAAACCCGCATATATTTTTAAACAGCAACATTTTATAACAAATCTTCATTTCGGATATAATAAATGCAATTAAATGGCACTTCAATGAAATCAATGTAAAAGCGAAATGATTAATAAACACGACACAGTTTTTAAACAGTAAAAAATTGAAACAAACGTGACAACTTGCCCCTATCTCCCCCCTACGTGCCGCTATGAACTTTGAATGGACGCATGGTTGCTGTAGTCTCGATGACTGTGATTGGTCAACACCTGCTCACCTCCTTCATCCAAACTGACATGAGTTCGAGGAAATATAGGCAGCATCCATTCCCCCGATTCTCACTGCGCTTCTGGCTTATGCGGTATTCATTGCATGTACTACATTGTCTATGTTCCAAACGCTCAGCGAAACTCGCACGTTCAGGCAGCATTATTATTACCAAGAGAAATGCATGTTACATTTATTATAGGAGTGTTTGTATTTTTATTGGCGGTGCGGCAAACAGACGCGATTGATTCAAGCGACGCTCATGACAGCTCGCAGGAGAGATTATTGAACGTCCAGAAGAGAAGGCTGTCTCTGCAAAACACAGGTAAATATACGCAAAACCAAAAGTATTTCATGCATTCACGTACCTGTTTAATACATGGATTGCATCAATGCCGGATGAAACTTTTCAATGGTCTGTCTTTAAACTTTCAACTCTGTGCGGAAGGAAGAGTGAAACACATGTTCGTGGCTCGTGCAGGAGATTCCTAACGCATTTACATTAAGATATTTTGTTACAATTTTGTTACCCATATTTTGTTACAACCATTAAGCCTTTCAATCTAAGTACATTTTTTATTATTTTAATAATTTGAATCAAATATTTGATCGTAAAGATTTAGTAAGACTTTACAGTCGGTGAACGTCAAATCTAGAGCGCTATCATATTTAATACAAAAAAGTGAACAGAGTGATGACGTCACGCGCAAACCTCAACTTTACGCGTTAAACGTGACGCACACGGAATGCTTTGAATATTCCTAAAGTTGTAATTCGAACAATGTACATGTGAATGATTTGCTGGGTATGTGCACGCTTTTTATTTACTGTAATTCTTGTAGCAATAGCAATGCATAATTACAAACTAGTCCACTTGTAAATGTGTCATTTATTTTGGATTTTTGCTAACTTTTTTCAAAGCAATTTACAGTGCGTTCAAAGTACATTTTAACATTTACAAACACACACACACAAAATAAATAGTAATATACACTAACCTGTAAAGTACTGTAATTTGAAATGTGCAAGTCACATTTCACATTATTTGCTATTATTTTTTATTTCAGTAAGAATAACTGTAAGATTAATAGGGTAATAATTGAATAATTAATAACTGTAATAATTAAGGGAATTTATTGGAATTTTACATTTTTGTCCACTGTTCTCTAGCTGAAATTCAGCAGTGTCTGGTGAATGCAGGCGATGTGGGTTGCGGGATGTTTGAGTGCTTCAACAACAACTCATGCGAGATTCGTGGACTTCATGACATATGCATGACATTCCTTCACAATGCAGGCAAATTTGACTCTCAGGTTAGAAGCTCAGTGATCAACCACTCCAGTCGCAGAACAATGATATTAGATCATACTTTACTTAGAATGTAAATGAATTTGTATTTACATAACTATTGCAAAATACTGTAAAACTATATGTAGCTATTGTGTAATTACCTGTTATTAGTGTTTCTACAGTAACTTATTAAATAATTCTAACATACATTGTAGTATTGATTAACACATTTAGTCTAAGGCTTCAATAACTTGCATTCACTAAGCGCTTTATAACTGAATGCTGGAAATATGTCCATTTTATCCATATCATTAGACATACTTCTGCTGAAACTTTATCAGCATTTTATCATTAATCGCATGTGTAAACGAGTCGGAGTTGATGAATGACTTGTGTACCACCACAGGGAAAATCATTTATCAAAGATGCACTGAAGTGCATGGCCCATGGACTGCGCCACAAGTTTAGCTGCGTCAGCCGCAAGTGTCTGGCTGTAAAAGAGATGGTGTTTCAGCTACAGCGCGAGTGTTACGTCAAGCACAATCTTTGCTCGGCGGTGAGAGAGAACGTCAACGTCATGGTGGAGATGATACACTTCAAAGACCTGTTTCCCAAAGGGTAAGTAGTTCGGTAACAGACATGCACCAGATTGTGCATTTCTTTGGGTATTTAAATGGATATATGTCTAATCATTTGTATATAGTTATCATTTTCAATCTTTCGAACCTTCACAAAACGTATCAGCAGTGGTCAAATTTGGCAATTTTCACGCAAATTTAGAAAGCAATTTGGTTGATGGCTGATTTAATGCAGATTTAAACAGTTCGCTCCAACTCTGCTTGGATGGGAAGGATCAAAAGTATCTTCTGAAAGTATCAAAGCTGATGTGAATGCAAATTTTCTATATTATATTGCTATATTAGTACATTGCATAGATGTACTTTGGTTTTAGGTACTTATAGCACATCATATAGCACAGCCTCTGTGCTAATTGCTTTAATTTAATGCATTATCCATTGAGTATTGGTACAGCTGTTGGTACAGTTTGGAACTAAGACATGGGGCCGGGTGTCAACAAATCAGTCGATTAATTGTTACTGCTAATCAATATAAATTCAGAAATAATGACTATGCATTCCATAGTACCATGAATTAACTTTATTATTTTCCTAAGATTAACTCTGCTTTACCCAAAAGGCCCCATGTGGAGTTGGTGAACATCCTGTTGGGCTGTGGTGAGGAGGTACGTGTCGCCATTGGTCGCCGAATACGAACTCAGTGCGAGCAGAACTGGGGTGCTCTGTGTGGAAGTCTGAGCCTCTGTGCCCTTGGAAAGGTGGAAGACCAAGCCAGTTCCACACTTTCCCCTACCACCACCCAGGACATCACCATCTCACCAGGATCTAACGCTAACTCCCTCCCACCAGCAGCCCTGGTTGTTCCAAGGGCTGATGGGGAAACAGTTTGGTCACTCACAGAAGATGCAGATGAACGTCACAGTCAGTCCTCAGGCCCTCAGCCACAAGACAACATCTCTGATGCTAACATCTCAGATGCTAACATCTCTGATGCTGATAAACAGCTGAAGAGATTTCTGAATGCCACCAAAAGGAGGTGAAGGGGCCCCTCAGTGCCTTTGGCTCACACATACAAAAGGCTTGTTTGTAGTTTATTTGTGACAACTATTCCCTGTCTCTGCTTTACTCAAGTCATAAAATCTGCAGTCTCCAATGATTCTATAAGTACCAGTGATGACAGGGTATTTTATGGTGATGATGTTACACTGACGCGTGTCATTGTTTTGCTACATGAGTTTTCTGTTTGTTTTGTAGGTCGTTTTGTGCAAATATAGACTGGTACAACAATATTTGACAGGACAGTCCAAAAATGTTGCAATATGTTTTGCCCCTTTTAGATGCATTGGTAGATTGTGGACAAAGTGCATTCCTAAGACCGCAGACATTTTAGTCTGTTAGGCTGCAATTTAGAACAGCATTTTTAGAAAAACAATGTGGGCTTTTGTGATGACATCATTCCATTATCTCAATATTTGTTAACACTGAAGCAAGATAATTTAGACAAAACATGTCCAGGCCACATTTCGCTTCCCACATCGGGTAAAATATTATCAAACATAGATTCACATTTTCACCTTTTGTGATATAAAAATGGTTTTGTTTGAAGTCACCTCATCAGGAGATATAAGCTTCTATATGTCACTTCATGCAGCAGATGTGCACAATTTAAAATGCGTCAACTGCAATGCTGCTGTTGTCAAACCAATGACACATGTAGTATTAGATGTTTTTTTGGCTTAGACATTTTTTTACATGGTTTGAAAACATTATTTGAGCAGCATTATAAGCAGACCATTTGTGGACCTACCTCATCTCTGTAACATGCTCCTATACTGATATGCTGTGTAATATATTGCAAAAAAAACGTTAAAATGTGTCCCCATATTTTCACAAGACAACTTTGTCAACACATAGACTCACTCCTCTCTGAAATTTGCATCTTGTAGATATTTTATATTATTTTTTAATTTACATTAATTTTTCAGAAGTTATGCATGAAATTTATCCTGTGGACTTTTATTTTGAAGTCAGGTTTATTACAGCCACTATACAGTGCTGTTAGGTCATAAATGCTTGTGCTATTTATTTTTTGTTGTTTTACTGTTATTTTATCAACACATTTTTTTATTTGGGAACTGTAACAAAATAATTGTGTATTCATAAAAATGTTTTCCATAATAAATTAACCTTATATTCCGTTATGTTGGACTTTTTGTGGATTCTAAACATGCACATAACTGTTCACCATTACTAAATCTTATAACAAAAAATCTTGAAAAAAAAGACAACAGGTGATTAATTTGCTACCTTCAGAAATGCTGCAAGACCTAATGTTTATTTAGTGCAATACTACCACACACAAAATAATTTTCAGTCACAGTAAAGCCCAAATTAGGAGCAACACACTCAACTGCCAACATAAGACTTTGACACTTACTGGTGTCTTTAATACAGGCTGTTACAATGGTTATGGCCTAGATAAAGATAAAAACTGTACAATCTTGTGTACACATGTGCTGTATTCAGTTGTAGGGATTTATATAAATACACAGTGGATGTGGTTTGTTCCATTAGCACATTTGGTAATACATATACAATGGATGAAACAAGCAGTATTAAATAAACTATTGGTTCAAAGGGTTCTAGTTAGACAGCTTAAAACGAAAAGGGATACAGCCCCTCCTAGTGGTTCATTTTACTAAAGAACTTTCAAAAAATCACAGGAGGAACAAAACGTTTATACTACAATACAGTATTGGAAATGATGGGGGTTAATCATCAAGAAAATATCACAATGAAAAAAATCTTGACTTAATATTTGTTTTATTTCACTTAAGTGTGTTGACAAAGTTCTTGAAGTTTAAGTTTGATAAAAGTCACTGACAAAAACTTGATCATCTCAGATGCAAATGGTATCAACAATTTGATAGGGGCCAGCTGTCATTGCAATATTTAACATGTTATACACAGAACATCAAAATATCTAAGCATTTTAGTATAAAATTATTTTAATTGTAACTGTTAATTTCATAAGGCACAAACAATGTATCATTATCCTAAGTACAAATATGTACAAAAAATATGCAAATGTAATTCAGATAAATTATTTTCTGTCCCTGAGAGTTTTGATTTTATAATTGCACTAATATTAATTAATATCCTGCCTTTCTTTGGCTATAGAAAGACTAAGCACTTCAATATTTTGTTCAACTGGCATTGTGCAAATCTCTGAGTGATAGTTTTAATGACTTTCATCCATCTATTTACAGAACATGATTAGCAGTCCTATGCTTATTTTCCCCCTGGCAAGAAATTCTTCCACAAATCACTTAGAAGTTCTAGAGGTTTCCCTTCAGAATCACAGAATCAATCTTAATTGAAACGTTTACAGAATGATTTATGGAAAACTGTGGAAAGCCAAGCCAGTACTTCTATCTGCTTAAATGAATGGGAAAAGTCTTATTTTCAGGATGTAGAGCACTGTAGCCAGAAACAGAGCGAGTGCTAAAAAGATCAGCAGTTTGTCCATCAGTTCACAGCGATTATATTTCAGGATACGTTTTCTCCCCAAATGGATGGTTCCTGTCATAGCTTTAAACTCTTCATTTGTCTCCTGTACAGTTCTTGAAGATAGAAATTGAAAGAAATTGAGATAATAATGCAGAAATGTCTTATGACTCAAATTATAAAGTTATTTATACCTGGCATGTTAAAGAAATGTATGACCCAAAATTAAAAAATATAATGGTAATGACATCTGACCCTATGACTAAGTGCACGGCATCATTTACCCAGAGTGCCAATGGTCTCTGGGTCTCTCTGTGATGTCACTGGATGTCTGCACCAAACTCTGTTTAGTTGCCTTCCTGAATTTAAAGCAAGATGATGAATTTAGTAAATAAAGTCAGAATTAATGCTACTAATTCAGCATGAAGAATGTGAACCAATGACATTTTACCTGTCAGGTCTGAATGTGTGGAAAAATGAAAACGAATAAATAATGATGTATGAATGAGTGAATATGAATTACTAAGGTTTTAAAGCTATTATTATTAGTGAATAATGACTTACATTATGTCTGTTTCTTTTAGCTAACTCCAAGCTATTATAAGACTTTAGATAACATAGATATATAGAAGAACTGTTTTTGAGTCATGGATACTTTCACATTGTTAAACAAGTAGCATACCCTAGCCTTTACTTATTATAAAAAAATAAGTGCATAAACATTTTCAAAACATCTTTTTAATAACTTGCAAAGATTTGGTACAATATAAATTTACTAAATAACCATTTTATATAGTTAAACTATTTATTTATACCACATAAATGTGTTTATAGGAATAGCTGCACTGGTCAAACTGTCTTCAACCATTGACTCATAAGTGTAATTCTCAATTCATTGACATGCTGACAAGCAGCTGTATAGCACTTCATTTTAGCTTTGCCTCACAGAACCATCCCATGAAGCAGTTCATCATTCTCTAGGTTATCAATGTTCTGTTTGCTGATTGGCCTTTCTCCATGCCGTCTGGTTACTGAGACACAGAGTTTATTTTATAATCAAAACTAATCTTGTTACAAACAGAAACATACAGCATATTCTTTCTCTAACCTTAACATCTTCTTACGATGGCCTTCAGTTTCACTCAAGACAGAGTGCTTATCATTCTCTCCATCCTGTTATTTAGCCATCTGTTACATCTCCTATCAAGAAAAATATTTTGTTTATTTCCTTTAAACATAAAAACCTACTAAATTGGCTATCATTACTAAAGACTAAAGGCTGTTTTTTTTTATCTAATGTAGTAGTTTTACATCTAAAATTAGTTTTAGTAAAAGGAGGTTGCTAAAACTGATTTGGAAAACAGCTATACCAGTCCTTATCCTTTACATTTTTTCTTGTGGCAAAAGTATATTAACAAACCAAACGTAATCAAATCACATATGTAATATCACATATGGAAGCATGGAAATTATTTAGTGGCCTATAACATAATAAACAATACATAAAGTGTGGCCAATCTTAATAGTAACCTGTATTTGTCTGCACACTGTAAAAATAAGTTGACTGCACATTACGTTTATTTTTTTCAATGATCTACTTTATTAAATGAAATGATGAATGTATTGAGTTTCAATCTTTCACCTGAATTCTTTGTCTCAACTGGTTGAACTTTCCCTTCACTGTTGAGTTTAGATCCAACAATACAGCCTGCGGACCGCGACACTCTCTGACGTCCTGACACAAGAAACATCAAAACATTCAAAACATGAACTTAGTGTTAAACTCTGTGAGTGTTTTATTTCATGCTGGCTGTGTAAAGTTAATGTCTCATAAGCACGATAACCACGGCCACGTCTTTGCTTCTCCATCATTTGTTCACTGGAGAAACCTGACAATAACATCACGAAGATCATGTTATTATGAAAAATTATGTCGACCTGAATAAGAGCTTTGATTTCTAAATCGTAGTTGATATTTTCCTGGCCACATACTCGGACATGAACGCCAAAGTACACCATGTTTGTTGTTATACAAGAAGTGGAAAGGTTCAAACTGCTTCGCTTTTTCAAAACGCTTTTTTGTGTGTGCAGACTGTAAACTATTCTGACATCAATACAGCGTCAAACAAAAACCATTAAACTCATTTACACTGAAATAAATGCAGAAATGTTATTTTATTAACATCTCTTTGAGTCTTAAAAAATGAACAAAATTAACAATATTGGTTCCTTTCAAATGGTTCCTTTAAAACAATAAGATAATTTTTTTCTCTTAACATCAAAAGTATTGTTTACTCTAACAATTTATTTAAAAAAAACAACCACTGAAGATGTAACAATTGCACTCATTTGCAAATCTATAAAAGCAAAACCACTATTTATTAACTAATTATTATTTTTTGTTTTGCAACATTTTCAACTGGTTTGGAATGATTTAACTACACGAAAACATGATGTCATTAACATTCATACCCTACAGCTATTGACAGGACACTGGGTGAAAGTTTGCCATTTCATGCTGACTGAGAAACTCATGACTGTTGCCAACAGAGAAAGGCATCTAAAAGCAGGAAGAGAGATAGAATTGGAGGAAGAGAGGAAAAGAAGAACAGAATGAGGTAGTTGGGTCATTAGGTCAGTCATACTGTTTCTCTCATCATATTAAAGACTGAGCAAATCTATTCAGTGAGCAAACTGAATTTATGTGACTTGATTTGGAGTAACCAAGACTAAGACTGACCAAGTTTTAATATTGCCCTAAACACATGTGTATTAAAATATTCTCTAATCAAAACACATGACAAACAATGTGCTGCAGTTTCTAGTTTATTTCTGATAGTAAAATCAATAATAGAATTAGACTATCATGGTTACAAGCAGAATTGTGGTACCAACTCCGGGCTGATACAATGCAGTGACATAATTAAGGATAATACAAAAATCAAAATCAAATAATAATAGGCACAATAACACAAACAGACACATTTTCAATCACAACTGCTTTTAAGCCTACTTCACATCTGTACACTAACACAGCTCAATAAACCACGCTGTTCTCCAACTAGTTGTGCCAAAAAAAAGTGAAAGTAAATGTCAAAAGTATGTCAAAACCCAGCACAACACTGAAACATAAATAGAACAACTGTCAAGATATTGTATTTGAACAGGCATATATGTGAACTACAAATATAGACATTGCTAATAGGATCAAGTAACTGTTAGTTTCAGTAGGATACACTTCTGCAGAGTTTTGCTTAAAAATATCACCAAGAGGTCTATGACAGAGCACTTAGCAATGAAATACAGCCTTCCTACTGTGACTAGAAAAAAAAAGAGAGATTTTACACCTGGGGAGTACAAACACAATACTAGCTACTTAAGGATCCCATGCTAAATTATTAAGTAGAATACCATACAACATTAGAAGCACAAGTTACACATATTGTGTATTTTTTTTCTTTTTTTGTTCTTTTTTTCAAATGGGTGACATATCTGTCAATAGGTGTAAATTGAATGTTGTATGGATTTTTCAAAACATAAGCATAAGAAAAATAAAAAAATTGTGGTTTTCCAAAGTTTTTCAGAACAATTCCAATGTTGAAGATTAATTTAGTCATTTATTGTAAATTTGGCAAATATGGAAGGGTGTGTAAAAACAGCGTAATCACTGTGTATAAGAGTGTGGTTGGACAAATACAAGGATTGTTGTCTATGTTTTTGGTAATGTTGGGTTTCAGAGTAGTGATTCGAGTGTTTTGGTGCACGTCAGTGCAAAGAGATCAGGGCCCAACAGTCCAAGTGACCCTACTAGCTTCTCCATGTCTTCCTCAACATAAAAAACAAACAAACAAGCAAACAAACAATCAAAATAAGCTATCACCGCTACATTTACATGCCCCTTTTCCCACCCGACCACTGGTTCAGTCCAAGTCCAATATGAGCGCCCAACAAGGGGCCAGGTCTTGGCACAGGTGTTGCAGTGGCTTGAGCAGATGTCATAAGAGCAACCTTTCGAAACGGTTTCTAGCGTAAGATTGGGGAAGGAGTTCATGAACCTGACAACAGATGCCAAGTCACAGCTCTCATGTCACTGAGGGTGTTCAAGTACGTATTTTGAAATTCAGCACCATGGGTGGCGAGACAGGACTCCTACCCAATGTCCAAGTTTTTTTGAACCCAATAAAACGAAGAGCCTCTTTTCTCCATTGCCATGAAGGGAGCCATGCAGCGCAAACCAACGAAAGAAGACTCAACTTTTCTCTGAGGGAGTGAATGAGTGCAAGAGGAGCATGCCCATCCCAACCACATGAAGAGGAACATGACTGCTTTGCTTATCTGCGAGTGGTTTCCCAGGCCACTGACGACTATCAGTCCACCGAGACTTCCCGCCCGCCATGATGGAATTCCGGCACAGACCAATCTAGGTCGAACAATGTTCACCTTTATTTGTGTCGTGTGTGTGTTTTTGGAAAACCTTGATTTTGTTCATTGGAGAACAAGTGCTGAAGGCCATTTCTGTTCATTGGTGAGTGACTCTGCTCCAAGAAAAGTCATAGCTAGCAATCTGAGGAACAGTAGAACCAGAAAAATTGGGAGGCACAATAATCTTGAGCATTGGTGAGGGGACACAATGTTGACAAGGTTTGACATTGTCTTAGCAAAGCTTCTTCCACTCTGAGGGCTTCTACAGAAACTCCAGATCTACCACTACGTATCAGTTAAACATCTCAAATAAAACATACAAAATAACATGTTAGAATAGATTAGCCTCCTTTTACCAAATAAAGTAAATCTTCCGAAATACAGGAAATGCTGAATGGCAAGAAAAAGGTTACAAAAAAACAGAAACAAAGGCAATTCAAACTTGTGCAAGAAACTACTGATTTGAACATAAATACAAAAGAAATCTCAAGACAAAAAACATGGTTTATATATTTAAATATAAATTTCAATACATATATACGTATATTGATGATATAAACAGTTAAAAAAGGAGTCTATGATTGCAGCACTCTGTATGGGACATAGTCTTTATGTATTGACTTGTTTAGCCATATTAAACTCCACTAAAGGAAGACTACATTCATCTTTAAATGAAAACTGTATAAGGGCAAAGCAGCAACAGTTCTCATCTGAAGCAAGCTTACTGTTCAACACAGCAGAAAAAAAAGACAGAGGAAATTTTGTTTTTCATTCTTGGCATAATGGGCAAAAATCTTGTTTCGGTATGTCAATAAATGAAGTTTGGATTTTCACGTCTCAATAAGGCATCTGATTTATGTAGGCATCACTTCAAGAATACCATTAGTAATTTTGTAAAAACCAAGTGCAATGTGGGTCTTTTCAACTTGTAGTACTTGAAACTGGTACAGAAAGGTGGAGAGTGATGGAATTGATCAACATTAAAATATGTGCAACACCTGATACAATTTCCTTTCTCACTTGTGCTCATTGGTTAGGATCAAGACAGTGAGACTATGCCCCAATGTCCTTCGCAAAAGCTTGATGAATAGTCAGTTACATGAATATCAATTTAGCAAGGTTAGCATGCACAATAGTCATGCTGTGTATATGCTAACTCCATGGTTTTAAACATTGTTAGAGAAAAGGATCAAGTATAGCATACAGACTTGTTAATGGAACAATGATGAGTAAAAAATCGGTTGCAGGACATGTAGGAATGCATTTTTAAATTCTGCTGCTAAACCCTAAAGCAACATTACACAAGCGTTACAGCTTCTGAGAGTTACTGTATGCATGTGGATCCATGTTCAAAGAACACTCAAGGTTAAACGACTACACAAGATATAGAGGAACAAAACACACAGAGTGGTAGAATGATTCGTAAGGGTCCATTAAAAAAAATCGAAATAAACCCAAAGCAAAATTAACATTCAAAAGGTTAAATACACTGGAAAGAGCATGTTTATTTAGCAACAATAAGACAGGCCGCCTTCCATGAAATGCAAATGTTCTTAAGATTTCTCAGCTTAGTTACCATGTTGTAAACCAACAGGTCATTTACCATCTATAAGAACCACTTCAAAACAAACTTTTACAATACCCATCAATCATATACAATTGTTACAAAATAAGTGCTGTAAACTAAAACAACAACCTGTTTCACTACAGAGTAAAACCTGCATAGTGCACCAACAAGAGTATCTTTCTCATATACATCAAACACAATCAGGCATATATAAACCATAGAACTGAAAACAAAAGGTGTACATTTGATTACTCTTGAATATATACTGTAGCCATTTTTGAAAATATGTTACCTACTGAGATCAAACTGTATTGGATGAATTTGCGGTATACAGATAGTGGCGTAAAATCCATTTATTGATAAATAAATGTTTAAAATGAGAAACGTCATTGCTTGTAGCTTGAGAATTGAGCATACATGTATGCTATGTATTGGGCACACACGTATGCTAAATGTAACAGGGAATGATTTTTTGATTCGTTATTTTACAACATGATTTAGCAGCTTTAGGTCTAAAATTATTGAATTATCAACAATATGCAGACAATAACAAAACATTGAATAGCTTATGCTTTCTTTTTCAGTATACATCTGATGTATTTTGAGAATCATAGCATGTTATGGTTTGGGTGACTTTAAATAATAATGCACAACATCCACAAAAACAACATAACTGTAATAAGCCAACTAAAAGATCACGTAAATTGTTCAGAAACACAAAGCTACATTATTTCCCTTTGAAAAAGAAATATGGTACTAAATGTTGTACTATGTAAAAAACACAACAGCAAATGATACTGGATGCTATATGAACGGTGAGTTACGCTAGTCGCTAACTGTAAATTCAAGATCAACATAAGATTGTTTTTGAAGGCAGAAATAATTTTCTCCAAAATTAGAAATTGTCAATATACATCATGTGCTCATTATGAATGTTAAATCAAGCTGTTTAGCAAAAAAAAAACACAACAAGTGTATATAAACGCTTGAATAGATAAATGACTTTTTAAATATCTTTCTTTATATGAAACAGCAAAAAAGAAAGACAAGAAAGATAAAATACTGGCTTTAAATAGCAACCTTTTCCTTAACTCTTCGAATGCCACAGAGTCCCTCGGTAAAACCACTAATTGCACAGCTCACTACCATCATGTTGAATGTGAGAGCAACAACTAGCAATAGCTCTCAATACAGCAGGCCAATGACAGAAGGACAACATCTGTTTGCTCGTTGTTATTGTACTTGCCATCAAGTTAGTTTACAAAACAATCATGGTAATCTTAGGCTGATGCCACACCAAAACGCTTTGAGCTGTTAATGGCACGAGGAAGGCCAGTCTTTGCTGCCATGACAAATGGCTTTGCTGTCTTTTGAGAATGGATGGGTGA
This sequence comes from Yasuhikotakia modesta, assembly GCA_036877545.1. Classification (NCBI taxonomy): domain Eukaryota; kingdom Metazoa; phylum Chordata; class Actinopteri; order Cypriniformes; family Botiidae; genus Yasuhikotakia; species Yasuhikotakia modesta. The sequence continues at coordinate 24,178 of JBAJNP010000416.1, read as the reverse complement.
TTTTAAAGGTGAAGGAAATTACAACAAACAAAAACCCCCGAACACGTTAGTCCAATTGATTCCCCACGGCAAATGGAACTGCCTTACAGTACAGCGATATATAGATATTTTATTTTTTTCTGAGCTACTTTCCTCAGATTTCCCCCAGTAAGTAAAAAATTACTTAAAATCAATGACAACAATACCCATCTCTGGCCAGAGAGAATGTGTCAACACTGTACATCGACCTGAAGAAAAATCCAAAGCGTAATTTGTATTTTTCCATAGGAAACGTCTACTGAAGGCAAATGAAGATTGTGACGTCAGAGTCCACCACTAGTTAATGAGACACAGACGAGTTTCTGTCCTCACTCAAAACCTCTCTGTCACACTGCCCTGGTCATGATGGTAAAAGTCAAGTACACACCGCAGCATTCAAACGAGGTCATTTTAGCAGCAAATGGAAGGGGGAAAGCTTTTTTTTTTGTTTTGTTTTGACAAAGTGCTTTTGCTTTCTTACATGTAATATAGAACATACTGTAGATTTCTAGATATATAATATACTGTATAGATTTATATATATATTTAACGTTTAGAATAAATCAACATTTTTCTATTTACAAAACAAAATTACAAAACTGAAATTATGACACGTAATGGACGGTATATAGAATCTTTGCTGTGCTACTAAAAGCAAATAAAGAAAATATCTTTACAAAATATCTTTTTGTATTTTAAAGGAAAAATATTCTCCCTTCTTTGATCAAAAATGATATTGGAGCAACAAACCTCTCCACTAGCTTCAGCATCAGGAATAAGTCACTTTAAAGAGGCCTTTAGCAAATAATTAACAATTGCACCTGGAGATTTTCTGACCCAACAAATCTGAAGCAGCCAGAGTTTATGGTGATAGGGTAAATATCATTAAAACTGCCTAGGTCATATAAAGAATTTCTTTAAATGTAATGCATAATTATATTATTTAAATTGTAAAGTACAATTGTAAAAAAAGACTATTACTCTGAGTTAAATTTACAGTTACTTTGATAAAACGTAAGATGTTAGGGCAGATGATTTGAGATTGAGTTTGTTTTCAAAATACAGTAACATGGTGGGTCTTATTTTATATACAAATAAGCACAATCACAATTCAAATGTACAGCCCTAACTATTGGTTCCATGTTGTTTATACAAAAACAAATTTTTATTTTTTTCCGGTTGATTGTGAAATATGGCCTGGACAGTTTGTCTGATAAAGTGAAACTACCCCTTCCAAAAAACTTTGGAATGAGGACTTTTATTTGACAGTGTATCTTTAAACAACTGGTTGGAAGAAGAGCGTCTGAGTTTTCTTTGTAAGATAAGTGCACCAGAAACATTTGAGAATGTTCAGAGCTTTGCGGATAACATAGAAAGAACAGATAAAAGCAATCTCTACAAAAATATACAGAATTTAACTTTTTCTTCTCGTTCTTCAAGAATATTCAGAGTAAGAAGAGCATAGAAATGTTTCATTATGAGTAACATATCACTTCAAAAGGAGGCATCTTAATATTGATGTGTGTGGATTGATGGCTAACTCAAAACTAGACTTTAGGTATCATTTCTGTATATGGATGTAACAAATTAAAGTAAAAAATAATAAGTATTTGATAACCTCTTCTATTAGCAACATAGAATCATCTCTATTACTTTTATAGCTTTTTTTTAAATATGAAAAAACCTTCGGTGGAAGGAAACTAAACCGCCAGAACTGACATGGTACAAATGTTTTCGAAGCAATATATCTGACAACAAAAGAACAGTACAAAATTCTATGAGAATGCGGATGAACGCTTCTTTCTGTAGAGAATTGGACCCAAGCAAATTTCACAGTTCATTAAAAATCCCTGACCCTACCAATTTTCCTACATTCAATACGGTGTCAGGTAAGCTGTGCAAAACCTTACTTAGACTGGCTAGATGCCATTTTAAGTTGCATGTGTCTTTGGTACAAAAACAAAACAATCAAAATATAGTGTGCAAATATAACTTTTTGTATTTTTTCTGTGAATATTTCTTATATTACGACACCGCCCACCATCTTAAAGTACCGAAAAATGAAATTTGTCAGAGCATCTTATGATACAAAGCACAGACTCTGTGGCATATATCTATATTTTCCATATTCCTATGTACATTCAGAGTATCTTTAAAGAGCTGAATTACATTACAAACCACCTGCACTTGCCTACTTCCTGCAAAATGGTCCATTTGCTCCCCACTGAGTTTTATTTAGCTCTGCAATTCATAACTCTGCAATTACAAGGCACAATGAATCTTACTTTTATAAAGTACAAATATAAACAACACCCAATCTGGGAATCAACTTTTTAAGCCCCTTTCTCTGAGAATTTGCAAAACAACATCATGGGGGTTTTGACATGTGGGCACTTTAACCAAAATATATAAAGGAAAAGATTTTCTGATGTTTCACCAGTGGACAGTAATCGTTCTGCCTATTTACAATGTGGGATAACTGACCATCTGCTCAAGTCAAAGAAAAAAAAACACTTTCTCTTTTTGTCTCTTCACCCTGAGACAATCTCAAGACTGTGGAAAAGAACGTCCAAGGCCTTTTCCCTCACCCACTATTCTTAACATGTCCATGTCCTATGCATCCTATGCAACATCAGTAACCTAAGCATTGGTAAATGCATGTCTCTGCATGCCTCTCTTCTGTTGTGGTTGGTATATATTATAGTAGGTGTTGCCAGATCCTCATAAAATCCTCATAATGCCTCAGCACAATATCTGGAAAACAAAGTCTACCAGCAATCCCACCTGGACACTTCTGCTCACAGCTGAAAGATCACTGAGTGTTAAAAGGAGGCTTAGCTAGAGTGACAAGATACATGCCATGTTCGAAATCTCTGCACGTCTGCATTTTCATCATTTTGACCGCTAAATCAAAGGTACTAATACATTCCGAAACTCTTAATGGGCAGATAAAATTAATTGACAGATTTAGCTGGACGCAAGAGGAAAATGGCTACAGCAAGAACTGGTGCTTTGTTTCGCTTTTTTTCTCTCTTGTTTGTAGGAGGTATGTCGTATATTGGCTTTTACATTTGTGACATGGCGGCCTGTAGATGATGATCAATACCAGCCACATGAACACATGGTAGGACACTACTGAGTGCAAAGGATAACTACTTGGTTCATTTCCATTGGTGCGCAAGAGGTGAATATATACATACGTATAAACAGACACCTGGGGATCGTATGCATGTATTCACTACAACTGTGAGGATGCGTCTCCAAGTGAAATGGGCATGCAGAAATACGGGCCGTTACAGTGTGGAACAAGAATGGTGTGGATGGCTTTGTGTGGGCTCCTGATGCCTGCCAGGGACAAAGCTACACCTTCGATGTGGGCACACGCAACCCCACCAGCCCTCCGGTTGGATCTCCTTTGCCAGTGTTCTCCAGGATCTGATTCACGAAGTCTGAAGTCTGGCCAGCCACTGGTGGCTGCACTGCATGAACAAAACAATAATCTTTTTCAATAAAAACAGCTGCTACTCTGTGAAAATATCTGCTAAAATTAGTGCTAACAAGAAACTAAACTTGCCACCTTATTGATTAGCGTGTTTTAGAGAAGTAGCTTACTTTAGCCTTAAACGTTTTGCAATGGCAGCTGAAGATTTTTTAATTCATACTCTTTTGAATTTTTGAAAACTAACATAATTTATGAACATTTAAGCAACGTTGAGCTCTGTAAAGTGGATTATAGATATGGTTTATGGTTAGGAAAGTTTTGTTCGTAGCTTGAGGATACTGCCTTAAGTTGTTATAACATCCCACAGGAAAAAAATCAATTCAGTCAGATCACTTTTCTTCTCAACAATGCTGCTAACAATTATTTATAATTGTAATAAGTAGCAAAAAGGTGTGGGGGTAAGTTACATACCCAGGTTACTTTTTAGGTTTTGGAGCTTGTCCTTAATCAAGTTAAATCGCTTTCACACAAAGCTTTCAAATGAATTTCGAAGAGAGACTTTCTTACCTAGGGTTTCCTCAATGAGTTTGTCCAGTTTCTCTGCCATGCTTGTTCCTTTGTCATGCGAGATATCCTGAACTCTGCTGACGATCTCTTCCTTGATTGCATTGATGACAAAGAGTAATCGGTCTAAAATGAGAGAGAGAGAAATTTCTTTGTTTGTAATATGAAGATAAATTTGTATAGTTCAGTTTACAGTACGCACAAGAACAATCTTAAAAGTGGCCTTTTAGGGATACACACAATAGTTTATGTCAGCTCTGTAGGAGACTGTCCCTGATAGATTTTATCTCTGACAAACATCTCAAGCATTTGCTTTCATATTTAGTTTCCATTTCAAAACAATGTACCGTATTCAGTGCCAAGGCCCCATAACTTGACCTTGTTAGCCTCATACTGAGCTTTCTTCTTCAGTCTGCAGGCCCTGAGGGAGAAAATAACCATGTAGAAAAATCAGGAAGTGTTTTTCTGCTACATACTTCTGTAATGTGGATGCTTCATGTTTTATTCATAAAGCTATCACATTACATACAATTTTAACCAATAAGATTTAGTCTTTAACTAAAACACATAATAATATGAATGTTTAATCAGGTATGCTAGGGCTAGTAGTTAGTGTTCCAGATATGGCTTACCTTGACGCAAGCTTGTTTTTCTCCTTACGCGAACGAGGCCGGGCAGTTAGCGGAAGCTCGCTAACTGGTGTCAGATCACTAATGACTTTATTTAGCTTCCGTAGTTCATTGCCGATCTGCAGCAGCTTACGAGGGTTTGGAGTAAGATCTTCCACGTCTGTCCGTCGAGATTTCTTCAATGTATATTTTCCTAAAGTAGTCAAACATTGCCATCAGACATCACACTAACAAGAAGCCATGACTTAGAAGAATGTTCTTAAGCAGCTAGAATATGTACTTTTCAGGCAACATCTTAAATCACAGACACAAAGCGGGACCCTATAAGACAGACAGTAACTATCTTACCATGGTGCAGGCCATTCTTTTGGTACATGTTGCTGGGCAGAGTGTCTCTGTCCCACTCAGAGGGTTTCAGCATACGTTCTTGTTTGGATGGGATAAGCTGTTCGCTGTATTCCCAAAAGTATCGACGCTTTCCCCTCTTCCTAGAAATCCCCGCTGTAAGGCCTTTGACATCTTCAACCATATCGGTGTCACATCCTATATGCAAGTGAGAACATAATGAGGCCAAGAAAGAATAAAAAAATGACCACTATTCATACTCTGACCTGATCACTAAACCATTTTTATAATCTACCATATTCACCTTCATAATTCTCAGTCTGACTGCATTAGGTCACAAGACTTTGTTCTAGATTTTTGTAGCTAAATGGGTACCTTTGAGGGAAGCAGGAACAAATGTTTTCACTAGGGATGCATGTGATATCATGATACTGCCAGTACTGATCCTTCTGTTGCCATTGCCATTACGATAAACAGTATTTTGGAACTGCCATTTTTTAGAAACAATACAGTTGAGTCTCATCACAGTTTGTCCTATACATATTTGCATTTTTCTATTTTTGTGCAAATGTTTATGCATTATAAATAGACTTTGCCTCGTATTACAGCATTTAAAAAGCTACCAGTACATGAGTACAGCATCAGGCAAGTACCAATTCTAGTATTAGTATCAATACATCCCTAGTTTTTAGAATGGAAAAGAAACTAGTATGAAACATGCAGTTTCGCACCTGGCTCTGAGAATGCATCACTAACATAATCGTCTTTGTCACCTTCGTAATCCTCATCCTCCTCTTCCTCTTCCTCGTCATTTTCTGAAAGCTCGTGTTCACTGCCAAACCCTTCATCATGGTCTTCGTCATCTAGGTCCAGTCCCTCTGCCTCCTCCTCTTCTTCCTCCTCCTCTTCGACTTCTTCCTCCTCGTCTTCCTCTTCTTCCATCTCAGCAGTTGCTTTCCCTGCCAGCCTGGCCCTGGTTAAAAACAATGAGTAGTTGTGCTCTTCCTCTTTTGTTTTGTCGGCAGCAGTGGCCTCGGCTCCAAGGGCACTCACAGTGAGCAAAGTTTCACTGCCTCCAGAAGCAGGAAAGTGGAGTTTGTGGGGCACTACCCTCAGCGTCGCTCCCTCTGGGCCAGGTCCAACTGGAACCTCTCGTTTAGGGGTCTCCACTCTCTTTTCACAAGCCAGAGAACTGATGGAGGATGCTGCATTGGGGGTTACAGCTGGGTCCTCGCTGACTAGTGAAACAGTTGACTCATGCTCCTGGACTAGAGGGGAGCTAGCAGAAACATTAAGATGTTGTGTAGATCTCTCTACCAAAGGCTTGCGTGGTACACTGATGTGAACCTTGGCTTTGCGTACATAATCCATATTGTCCAGGAGCATGGGTGTGGTTTTGCTATGCCCTTGTAACTGGGCCTTGGCCATTGTCTCAGTGCTGGAAGGAACAGGCCAGGTAGCTTTCTGAGAGCCCTCTGCAAAGTCTGGCAGAGGGTAGCGACTTGATGAGGCGCTGGTTGCGGAGTTGCTTAATCTGTTGCTCTTCTTGGCTACAGTAGAAGGTGGAAACAAAAGCTGCTTTTGTCCCACCAACAAATCCGGATGGTAAAGAGTGTCACAAACAGGCTGCGAGTCCTCGCTGTTGAGCTGGGCCAGGGTCGGGGTCCGACCTATCACTTCCTCATCTTGGTAAGGGCTGGAGAAGTCATCAAGGCCCAGGAAATCAACTTCCTTGGTGCCCCAGATATCACAACTGGTGAGGCGGGTGTACTTGGTCAAGTCCTCCCAGTATGTGTCCCACTGCTCAAAGTTTGAGCCGTAGGTGGGGTCATTGTCTACCAGGTCAGGTAGATGATCCATGCTGTCCAAATCTTTGCAGTCCCCAACTGTGAAAATATCTCCTCTAGGGCTCTGGCGACAGGTCATATCCCTGTCCTGTGAACATTTAAAAATAAACAACTCCTTTTACATAACAGACAACAAACTTTGGGTTCTTCTTTGGGTAGTAAGTGATAAACTGGAGTCATTTTTATTCCTGAATTAACATAATTCTGGCATATTCTGTTCTGTTCTATCTACACTGTTTATACTTTGCTCTGCATTGATAATTCATTCTGCATAGTCTTCTTCCAAGATTTCATTAATGTTCATATTTGTATATTTACAAAGCTAATGTTGATTGGACAACAATGTGTGACAAGCATCACACCCATTTTAATATTATCCCGATGTGTGAATGTTGTCTTGTAAATTCACACCTGTTGTCCTAATCCTTAAGGCAATACACAATATTATCTCTTGATCATCCTAGTTAACACACTTACATATCACTCTGCGACCCTTGACATTACACTTGAGTTGACAAGCTGCATGGGTTTTTATTAAGTATTGTTTAGTTTGTTTTGGTTGTCTGTTACTAAACAACTAGCTATTATATTACAGCAGCACATTTTTTACATCGTTTCTTTCTGTGTTTCTCTCTGGGATAATTAAGCATTAGCATCACTTTTACTGTAAAATAGGGCTTCATAACCAAGTGATAAACGTGTTTTAATCCTGTTTCAAAATTATGAATTAGAATTATCATTTTAAGGTGGAGCATTGCTTAATGCGTGATTTAAATAGACTTAAAGCAGGATTAAAAAGATGTTAACTCAACATCAGCGCGAAAGCCTTTAGGTATGAAGCTGCAGAGTAACACTGTGATGAACTTACCAGTTCATACATAAAGTCTGGGTCAGAGTTGTTGGCCAACAGGTCTGTGCTGGTCAGTGCCTGGTCAGCAAAAGAGCAGTTCTGAAAGGCATCCCCAAAGGGAGGATCCATTCCGCTAATGCTGGGCTGCAAGATTAAAGCAAGAATGATGAAAGCGTACTTTGACCCCTATTTCACAATATAATGCAGTGGAAACTCAAGTGTGATCATCAGGGCTCGTACCTGAGGCATTGCCAAGCACAGATCTTTTGCTTGGTGGAAACTTTTCTGCCACCACCTCTCCTGTCTCAGACGCCTGTTTTTTCCCTCAGTCTCTGGCAGACAGTTGATTTTGAGCATAAAAAAAAAAAGAGTTGATGTTTTCAGTATGGAACCTTTAGTAGCATGTTAGGTATGGCCGGACTATCCTGCTGTGTTGACTGTTATCTAAAAAGAGGAAGAGAAAAAGAGGTTAGCTAGCAGCCATGCTAAAAGAGCACAGAATATCTGCACAAACATCATTAAAAATCAGAACCTAAAACTTAGGCAGTAAACTAGGTCTAGTAAAATGTCACTTACGAGCTGCGAACTGGCAAATACTATGAAACACAGAGAGGAAACAGCTGTCAAAAACAACTGTTTGCTGTCAGTCGAACAGCCACAGACAGGTTTATCTCATCAATGCTTTTTGCATCAGCAAACACGCGCTGAAACCAATGACATTTACGCGGAACGTCCAGCCAAAAATATGTATAATCACAGCTAATACCATTGAAGAGGCTGCCTGTAAAAGGAGTCTGAGAAGCATGGAGGAGAAGAAGAGAGTCCTAATTTGTATCAGTTTGGTGGACGGCAAAAAGTATGAGAGCGCTGAACACGGGCTATTTTTAAAACAACCTCGCCGGCACCCTTTCCCCTCAGCTGACAGACAGCCATAGGCGGTGAGCCCTGAGTCGCTGGACATTATTTGCATAACAAATCAACAGAAATATGCGGGAGCATGTAAGGCTTGCACTGACCAGTTTCAACTCTGAGCAAAACAATCCTGCATCTCTTGTGCTGGATGACATCATTTCCTCCCAGTGCACTGAGTGAGGCAAATAAGCGTCTTATCACCCTTTGGCTTTGCACACGGCGGGGTTTGCATACAGCCCACAGAAGCAGAGTGAGAAAAAATGCTCTGAAAAAACACTTCCCTTAACCACACCGCTCTTACATTGTTTACTGCCCAGCTACATAACTAGATTTTGATATTTTACAGGTGGACAAAATGAAACTGGAGCTTCCCTATGCAAAGGATACATTAGCATAATGTATGATGCTACTATGGGTGGTTGCCAGGGCGTTGCTATGTAGGTGTTAGGGCATTCTGGGTCACTGCCAGGATGGCGCTCTGTTCATACTATGATGTTCTAAATGTTGATGTTAATAATATGTGAATCAGGGAGGTCTGGGTGGTTGCTATGGTGTGTACTGGATGGTACTTCCAGGGTGTTTGTAGTGTGTTTATAAACAACCTGTGTCTGGAACATTTTTATTAACAGTAACTGTCAAATTGTCCTGTTTATACAACAGCATTCAGGAGTTAATCAATCGCCTTCTGGTCTCACAGTGGCATAATTAACACTTTCTCATTTTTTAACATTAATAAGAATGAGAAATTTGTATTGTATTAATCACTTGAGCCTTTTAACTAACCACAGTGCTTGTGTAGCACCCAGACAACAAAACTATTTAGAGCAGCAACGGTGAATCTAAAACACTTGCATGACACACATACAGACAGTTCTGTCTCTGCTGAGACAAGCAGTGTCTGTGCAGGAGAGAATGGGTTCACATTGTATGCAAGACAGACAATCAGTTACAAGTTAACAGAGCAAAGCAGTTAACTGTACTTGCTCTCAAAATTATGTTGCGAATGCTGATAATTTAATTTAATTCATATACCATAACCATGTCTGCACATGACTGATGTTCTGCTTTAAAATCTTCACAAAAATATTTAATCTTGAATTAATATGCCATTAGACTAGTTGACCTCAACCTTTTTCAGTTTCAATTTTTCACTATTTTTACCCAATAAAACATTCCAGATAAACCAACTTAAGAATATCTAAGAATGATTGATTTTTGCTTGTGCTAATTTTAAAGCCTGTGTTGTCTTATTTAAAATATTATAAGTTACCTTAAAGGAAGTTTTACTGAGACCCTTAGTGGTCCCAGTCTATTTGTTATAATGCATAAGCAACAGTGATGGTGATGATACAACAGTGATGGTGAAAAAAACCCACTAACAGATTTGAATGCAGCCTTCCAACATCAACACATTGCAAACTGTTCAAAACTGGACTTAGACCGTCTGGACGTTCCTCAGTCTGGACAATAAATGGCCAGTCAGTTTGGTTTGGGTGCCCTACTGTATCTCTGAGCTGTCTGTAAGAGTCATCAGATGTCTGTGTTGTGAAACTGGAATGAGGAAGAGCCGTGTGCTTTCGTTATGAGCAATCCTGCCATAATATATCCACCTGTTGTGATAACTCATCTCAGCAGGACTGCTGTTGGGAAGGGCTAATGGAGCGGGAGATCTATTACAGTACAGTAGTCTTCATATGCATGTTATTTACCAATACAAATATTAGTATACCAGCCTCAAGTCTGCTATCCTAACAGCAAGACCTTAACTGCTATTTATTACAACTGCAAATAAAGAAAAGACCATCTGTGAATGATACTGCTATTATGATTATCTAGTAAACAGGCAGAGTTCTAATGTATACAAGCCTCTTGTGGTTTAAATAAAAGGTTACAATGTGATCAGGGAATAACAGACTATACAGAGGAAACACGATACCAGCTTTTGAAATCATTGTTCAGCACTGAATACCCTAGATGAGAAAAATACACACAAATCAACACAAAAGGGAATGAGGGCTTATGTTATGCGCTATTTTTCACAACTGTTTGATGGGGTCTGTTCAAACCCATCTAATCAATCAAAGCAAACCAAGTCTGAGGTTTTGTTTGAATCTATTATCACCATCATCTTTCTTTAAACCTAATTTTTTGTGATGCTGCACATTATTAAACAAGAGATAAATGCAGTGTGGAAAATGAAAATAAGACTCAGATGTTAAGTGTCTGATTAGTTTCATTATGACTAAAACCAGTGCTTGCCAAGACAAGTAAAACTGTTTCTACTGCACATATTTAGAGTTATTAAAATTCCTCAACCCAGTATATTAAACTTTGGTGTGTATCTTACACTGTTCATGCCAAAGATATGAATGGTATTACAAATCACACAGATAGGTGTGGCTTGGACAGGCGTGGTATTACTTGCCGAAATAAAAACACGATTGTCATTGGCTAACAATGACAAAGGCTTTCAAGTTGTATGTAGGGACCAGAATGTTAGACTTGGAGATGGTTAACTTTAACTTTGATAATTAATCACCATTTACAACACCCTGGAAACTGCACAGCATCATGGAAAATACTGCTTTAAAATGCCATAGCAACACACAGACAACCACTCACAACACTGCAGCATCAGGCAGGCACACTTATACAGCTATTGTGAAAGCTGTGTATTGTGTTCTGTGTTCACTGACAGCTACTGGATAGCAATAACCTTTATACTTCCTTTGAATAATTACAGTTTAAAAACATAAGCACTTCTCTGACACTCTTTGAACAAATTACTTAGAAACGGCTAAAGAGTTTATTCGACACCAAACCTGCGTTAAAAATGAATTTAATAAGTCTATATGACACAAATCAAAGCGAACTAGGTTTTCCACCCATTATGTCAGGTGGGGTCTATTAAAAATCTGACACAAATATGCCACATTTTATCCCCGTCAGCAATGTTTATAGACGTCTCTGCCTTAATAAATAACAGACTAATTATATTATTTTATATTACACTAAACAGACTTAGGTATAATATTAAAATATTAGCATGGTTTGTTATGATGCTTTAATTGCAAAAGCATTCATATAAACATATTAATATTAAAATAAAATACTTATAATAAAATAGACTGTTGTTAACGAACAATTAACATGGTATTTGATTTCCTCAAAAAAACAAGTCTACGTCTGATTTTAAAAATACAGTGGAGGCTTTAAAGTTAGGTAACTCTTTGTTAAAGACCCATGGCCTAAATAATAACCAGTAATTGCATAATTAGTTTACAAGAATTACCTCTCATCCTCATAAACTAGGACTTCACTTTCTCACACATAATTTGGTTGCAGTGCACACTGTGGCCACTCCTTTGTTATGCACAAACTGAAAAAGTGTAGGCGTGCTGTGATCAAACTGGTGGCCTTTGTGCAAAGTTGCAGACACACTGTGCCTAATACACAGGAAGTGTCAAAGAAGACATAATAGTGCTTATTGCAATTCATATTTAATACAGGCTGCAGTTTAGACATGTCTTACAAGTTCCACGACCTGTTTCCTGTATTGTCTGCCAGCATTGCAGCACCTCAGAAGAACAGAGTGAGCTAATTACAAACAAGCCTGCATTCTGCAGTCCAGGTTTTAAATGCAGAAACTTCACAGTGCAAATGTCAGACATCTTATGCTCGCTGAGACAGCACCAGCACAAACTTTGCAGAGAGCTACTGCCTGTTAGTTTGATGTCTGAAAACAAGTAAAAGATTTCATTAGATGGCGAATAACTGTTATACACTAAAAAACATTCACACAAATTATCATAAGAATTTATATGGATTTTGAAAAACAAATTTTAGTTTCTATAATCGTTTCCTCCACTCTAGCTAGCAATTGTCACTCTATGTCAGTTATTTTACATATTTTCACACATTTGATATAGCATTCTGGTACAGTGGTTGCAATAAACATGCCATTTTGCCGGTGTGGCGTGTCAATGCTTTGCTTTAATTCAGCAATTTGGAAGAAGATTTACAGAGAACAAGTTTCACAGTGTTTCCCACCCAAAGCTATCATATGATTTTATAATTTTAAATATAGCACATGGAATTATATAATATTGAATTTTCAGCAAGCTTTAAAGATGAAATATTCACCCTTCGGTAGGTGACCACCCCCGCAATGTTTACATGAAGACAGAACGACCTACTAAACATCAGCTCTCGCGTGCATACATGTGCACTTTTCTGATGTTTCACAGAAAGAATTAAACAATAAAAACACGTTATACGTATAAAACGTGCTAATTTACAGAATAAAGTCATGTCTGAGTTACGGGGGAGATCATATTTTATTCTGACCTACTAACACTTCACAACACCATGAACTCAACATGGCCCCCATCGAAAACAAACAGCTCCAACCAAGCTTGCTGCTACTCAGCGCCAACGCCCACGCTTTTCTCTTATACGATTGGCCACATGCACATTTTTATCCCGCCTCCACTTAAAAGCGATTGCGCTGACTCGCCGTCAGTCAAACATATTTTTCGCATGGACGTGCCCCAATGTGTTTGGTTGAAGTAACGAGCAACAAACAATATTGAAGGCCTCCCCACGTTACGTAAACAGATGGAATGCAAAACATTATTCCATCGCAAACTTTTGGTTTACAGAAAAAAACAATAAATCCTGAACTGTTTGTAATATAATTGGCAAATAAACAGTGTCCTGAGGTAAGCTGCCTTGTTCAGATGGATCACGAATAGGGCAAATACACGAAAAACACATTTATAGCATTCGAGTTAATTTAGTTGTACGATCTAAACACAACTATTAAAATCGTTTCGGATGGTTGTTGATGTGCCACAGACCTTCTAGATGCATCTGAAACTATCGTGTCTGAATCCAGCCTCGCATCGTGGTGATGGGGGCGTGTACCCTTACAGATTAAACAGGGTTCGTTTATAGTTACACATCGGCAAATAAAACATGCTTCGGTGAAGATTTTTACAATTAAAGTCACAAATCACTGATTATTTTGGCTAATATATCAAATCGTCTGAAAAGATTGTGGTTTTGATATACAGGTAGGCACAACTTTCAAACTTTCAATGTTCCATGTGTACGGTGGTTAATTCATTTAGACTAATGTCTGGCTTACTGTAAGGTGTGTATATTTTATTGCTGAATAATTGTTTTTAATCAAGGCTGCTTTAAACAGTCTTTAACAAACGCCCTCTCTTTCGTGTAAATGGAAATTTCCAAGTTCAACCAAGGGGACTACAGTCATCTCTGGCCTCGTGTATTTATATTCAGCAAACCCATTCTTGCTTTTATTCATTCTTCTTCTTCTAGAAACGTTGTTTCTTTTGTAGTTGAAAGCTAACGACCAACATCTGCTCCCCTTACTCAGCACCAATGACTGGCCAGCTAAGCAACCACATGAGAAACATTGATCTTCAAGGACAAATGGACAACTCAAGCTCTACGAGCACACATAATATCGCCATGTATGCAAAGTTAACAGCTGAGAACACGTTAGGTTTTTAATAGGCACTAGAGAACTGCTTTCACACTATGGCCTCCGTGTCCCTCCCCTCTGCTAGCGAAACTTAGCCAGACAGCTAACTACCACAGCCAATGTTTTTATCATCTTTAAACAACTATGCTGACACAATTCACAGCGCTGTCATATTAAAAAAGAAGACTCACCCTTTAGTTAGCCAAATAATAGTACTAAAAGATCGTAACTCCGATTTTATTCGTCTTTGGAAAAACTTAATGTTATTTCTTCTCAATCCACGCCGTCTTCCTCTCTGGTTTGTTTTGTTTATCTTCTTCCTGACGGGTTCCTGGAAAGCGCGTGACTACCAAGTCACGTGCCTTCCCACTGCCCAATCAGGAAGATCGCTCAGTCTTGACCCAAAACAAGAAATTTAAATGTCTTTGCTTGAACAATGTGTGTATTCATTTTAAATATGATGTAATATAATACTTAAATGCAATATAATATTTAAAAGCTTTATATTGTAATACATTTTAATATAACTATAAATGCAACAAATACAAGGGCTAGTTGGATTGAAAGATTTCACTTGAATTAAAACTTTTATTTCACTTAACATTTATTTATTCATAATACATGGTACATTACAAATCAAATTTAGTTCTTTTAAATTAAGCCTGAAATATTTGCATCAAATACAATAAAATATGTCCCATTTATAAATATACAGTGCAAATTCAGGCTTTAATATGGCAAAAACAAAAACTGTAGCGACAGTCAGCATCTCAAGCCATGGATATACATTTTTTTTAAAAGTGAAACAGTTGAAAACCTTCAGTGTCTTGCGTGATTACTTGACAGGAATCTGTTAACTTCTCTCCCTATTCCAAATATAACAATAATTCGGTTGTCAAGGTATAGTTTCTAACAATTGTTGTACCTTTGTACTGCACTTTGTGTTATTGCCACCATATGATATATTGCTTTATTGTTTTCCTCACTTTCTAAGTCACTTTAGGAAAAGTGTCAGCTAAATTCCAAAATGTAAATGTAAAAGGAGACTGCAAGTAATATAATGATAACATTCAATACACGCATGAAACAATATTTGTTGTTTTCCTTATAAACCAGGCTAGAGTCCATTAGAAAAAAAAAGTTTAGGCATTAACCTAAATAAAATAGCAGTAGTCTTCTGTGTATATCCGACAAAATGTCTTGAGTATAGGATTCCATCAGAGGGAAGGGCTAGTTTGCATGTGATGGGCTGTGTGCAGGGCCTTGGGTTCATCAGAAGCAGTCTGTGATGTTCTTCCCAAAGCCCCGGGCTGCATGCCAAGTCTTTTAGTAAATAATAGCATCTATTACTCCCAAGAAGGAAACAAAATTTATACTTAAAAGAAGATGAAAGAGGCTTTTTGTTGCTTAAGCGCTTGATAGTAATGTAACTTACAAGTCTAGAAAAACAGGCTGTGTTATGGGCTATATAAAGTATATAATACTTTTAGGACATGTCTTGGAATGGTTTCACTTTGATAGCATGTGTCCTCTAAATTTTACAAGTCTTTGTTGTTATGAAGTGTTGCATTTTTTTCACATCTGTGCATGGGTGCTTTGTGCTGATGGTGTAAAGTTCTGCCCACTATTGCCAGTGTTCATTCAGGTACCAAATTGTGTCGTTGCTCAACGCTGGTCCAAATAAGGGGTTCAGCTGGGCCAGGATGGCTATTAACCAGCTGTGGAAGAACAAGAACCATGTCAGAATAAATCCAAAAGCTCTTTCTCACTTTTCTGCCAAACTCTACATTCTTTGGGATTCCAAAGGAGTGAATAGTTCACTTTGTCATGGTAACACATTTCACACAAACACAAATGAAAGAACGAAATGTACAATGTGATACAGAGTATCAATGCGCAAACATCAACCCTTGAGGACATTTTGGTCAGTCACAAAGTAAAATCAAGCACAGATTTCTAAATGATGAATCAGGGAAACCACTAACAGGGTAAAAAAAAGAGGTAGCAGAGAACATTTATCCATTATTGAAAACAAATTATGTTTTGCTATGTTTTGCATTAGGGAAGGCCTAAATGAGGAAATTAGGCCTATTTTTAGGATTGTATACATATTTTGCCAATGCATTTCATCATTACTATTATTACTTGTTTATTACAATGATTAATATTATTTATACCTATTACACTTTTGGGAAGAAATGTGTTTGATTTTCATGTAAAATATTAAATGCAAAAAAGTTGAATAAAGCCTTTAAACCTATAAACATCTGTACGCCAAATTTAAACTCCTTTTTGATTTTGGAGTTAAATGAGACCCAGACATGTTCCGTTAGTTTTGTGAGATTCATACACTTACAGCTGTGTTGATTTTATAAAATGGATGAGGAAACATGCACCACTGGTCAAACATTAAGTGTGACACATCATTTGAAAGGTCCATTAAACTGTGCCTATTTTTAGAACACATTTTCCAGACTTGGTCCTGCGAGAGGGACATCTATCTTTTTGTCTGGCATGGACTCTGTCAAAGATCACAAACTGAACTTCTTTCAGACAATGTGGATTACCATCTTCAAGTGGTCTGTGGATACAAGGACAAGCAGATATGGTTTTGAAATGGGCTCAATATTTGTGAACGGGTTGCTATGTAACTACATTCAACAAACAATTAAAAAGGAAAAATGGTTGCGGTTTGTCTGGGCCGTTTCCTGGATCCGCCTGTGAAAGATGGACTGTTCCTTAATCAGTTCAGCTGTCAGGGTTGGCAAGGTTTGTGCTTGCACTTGAAGTTTGATGCATGGGTATCTACCTCAGCGGAGCACAGGGCAGGACGTGAAGATGATACAAGTAAGGACAGAACAAAGCAATGCAGTGGTTGCAGTACAGACTACTGCTGGGCAATATATAACACGAAAAAAGCCCATGCCACAAGTCTTAATAATTTTAAATATGGTGCTTCCTTAAGATGAAAGATGATTTCATTTTTCATCAGATATTTTCACAATAAAAAAACATTTTCCCATAATATACATGATACAGAAGTTATGCAACAAAGTGTAAAACTTTGAGATAGGGCTGGGTCCAAAAATGTCTTAGCAAGACTTATTTGCTGTAAACTTTACAGCTGATAAGAATTCATTATTCTTTTTTTTAACTGATAAGTATGCAATATTTTTCTTCAAAAATAACAAAAGCACCGTGTGACATCCAAGGGAAAAGTTTAAGGTTTTGGGCATTGCTTAATATGTTCATTTAAAAACTGATATATCTGAAGACAAAGGTCAAATTGTTTATCCTCCTGAGAATCACTGAGAATTGTTTCAAAACACAGCACAACAACCTTTTGGTTTCCACAAGCTCAGAGCAAAGCAAATAGGCAGAAAGATCTTAAAACAGCGCCCTCTTCTGTTCTTTGTGACAGCAACGTAAATGTAAAAAGTAATATCACAAACGATCATTTTGATCTAAACTATTTTGAACACATACTCATAATTCATTAAACTAAATAAGTGAGTACAATGTAACTTTTTATGTTTATCAATTGCACACAAAGGTCTGCAGCTTCTCTAAACACAATATTTCAGGTGTATGTGAGTAGAAAGACTAAGAAAAGGAAATGGTTTAAAGAAAAAAATCCTACTTACAAGAGGTAGCAGCAAATTGCCGTTAACACAAGCATAGTTACGATGACACTGTGGGAGTCAAACACATTCAGATTATGTTTAATATGTGGACTAGTACATTAATATATTTATGTGTGTGTGTGTGTGTGTGTGTGTGTGTGTGTACATAACATTTTGTGCAGCAAATAGCTGATCAGGTTATATATAGGCCAAAACATGGATCTATTTAAGCTAAACAGTAACCTTTAAACTTGCACTCATTATTTTATATTGCTCCACTCTAATTTGTAATATTTTAAACAGAATTGTTTCCTGAACTTTGTCTCGCAGTAATGACGTCACTGTGACGCAATGCCCAATCCACACCTTGGAAAGTTTAACTTGCCTTTGCAAATCTTTACTGAGTCCGATATTAAATGTTAACATATGTTGAAAGAGGCTGCAACTGATGTACTATGATATAATAATGCGCTCGATTTTTACGGATTACTGTCAGTTTTCAAATGTCGTAAAGTAGTTTTTGAAAGTAAAGATAAAACTTAAATCAGTTGCAAATGGACCAAAACAGCATTTCATTACAGATTTTCCGCCCTACATAACCGGAACAATGCATACCCTCTGTTCGGTCCTTTAGGAATAAGCCACGGAACAACTCCACCAACAAATCCCCAAAAAAGTGTGACAACAGTCATTGTTATTCCAAAACTGTGCTGTTCCATGTTAAAGCGTTTTGTGTTAGCTTAAATTCTACTAAAGTTCAAGTTGACTATTAAAGTTGAAGGTTTTGGGTCGTATGGATCCGTGAACTGGTGACAATAAGCGATCCGGAAGAGAGCAAAAAACTACGCTTTTGTTTCATTACGCCTTTCTGACGTCATCACAACCGAGAAGTAAGCAAGCGTAATTCTAGAATTGCCTTGACCAAACATACTAAACAATAAATAACACTTAACTACTTAAATATAATAGCACGCAAATTGGGAAAATGCGTTTGAAAAGACTGAAGATTAAAGTGCTGTTTTCTTTAACCTACTTAAGACTCAAACAGTCATTTTGTCGTCGGACAAAACATGTAAAACCAAATGAAAAGTTAAAATTGAATAGTCGTTGTTAGTATGTTTTACGTACAATACAAATGCAGCCATTCATTTAAACTTTTATATATATGGCTATATACACTTTTATATAGTGTATATATAAAATATATATACATATGTATTTGATATATATTCCACCCTCTTAAGGTAATAAAATCAGTGCACCACCTAATTATGTAAAAAATGTAATTAGACTTTGCAATGCTTTCCTTTTCTAATAACACACCATGACAAAACCACTCACACAAACTGAATGGGAACATAATGTAGGTTCATTATTTAACAATGGAAATGTAATTACAGAAAGACATGTAAAGATTGACTGTCAAAAAGCCACTGAAATGACCATGAACTATTATTTATTGAAATAAGGACATTGTAATAAATAATTCGCTTTTAAAGAATAATTGCTTGGTCTTCTTAAGACTTCTAAACCCAGCGACATTACACATACACAGCATGTAAAAAAACTCAAATTTAAAATTAAACCCAATATTATTCAAATAAACATCTGTTCATGAGAAAACAAATGGAAAATGACTTCTCTCCACACATCTCTCCACAAGGGTGTTCACTTTACCACCTAATGAGTTCATAAGTCAGTTGAACACATCCCACACATTACCACATCCTCATAATGTTCAACCATTTGGCCACACTGATGTTCACTTTCCCCACATGAAACTTTATTGGTCCAATCATCTTGCTAGCAAGTAGACATGCAAACTGTGCAGAATCCCTTCACTATTAGAGATTCAAATTTAACAGAAGAATGGATGCAGTGGCAAATCACAAAAAAATGACAAAACGTGCTGTTGCTTACTTTATTAAGAGTTGATAATACCGTCCTCTTAATGTTGAGGATCAGGTCAGAGTTCCGTCTTCACCTTGTGCATAAGGTCTTTCTGGTCAATCATTTCAAATTGTCTGTTCCAACGGTGGTAGGCTAATAGCGCTATGTTTTTAGCCGCCACAGAGCTCATTTCCATGGCACTCCCCGCCCATTCAATGCCATTAAGGTAATACAACGCATCATGCAATATCACTGGTGGCAACCCTTGGGTGCTTCCATAGTGAGGGTATGCCATCCAATCTGTGACCTGCACTGAATAGTAAGACTTAAAAAGGGTCTTTAACTCATTCTTTTCCAGAGGTTTTGGAGAAAAGACCTTGTAAACTCCAGCCTCCTGAGGCTGCTTGCGGCGGAAACCGGAGGTTATGTTGACTGGACAGACGCTAGCAGCACTGTTGAAAAACAGTCCGTGAGTGTCTGTGGTAAGTATGCTAGAAAACGGGAAAAGCTTAGGGTCAGGGAAGCCAAAGAATGTGCAATTCAGGTAGCCATGGATGATGGAGGCCACAGTTTGGTGATAGGACCCTGCCATTTCTGGCAACTCAGGCTCAAAGCCCTGGAATGAGATGCCGGAGTTGACACTGTTTTGGAGAGGAGTGGCTATTACTATGATGTCATAAATCTCTGATGTCTTTTTATTTTCATCGCTGTAGGTGACCTCATATTGTTGGTAATCACCTGAGAAAAAAAAAGTAATTGTTCATGCAACATAAAAATACACAATTTTGTACCATGTTATCCAGTAGACAATTTTAGACTGCCAGAGATTTGGAGTGACAAATGAGTGAAAGTCATTGATTTTTGGCACAAGCAATAGCGAATGTGACAAATTTCAGCAAAGTGAAATTTAACACACGAGCAGTGATGTCATGTGGCAACTGCCAAAGGAAGCAAAGACAGTAGATCTAAAATGATCTAAAACTAGTTGAGATCAGTCAAGATAAAGAAAATACAGCAGTTAAGAGCATGTACAAAAAAGTACACGTGGCAACCTCCAACTATTTCATTATTGTCCATTTAAATGCACCTTTAGAGGTCAAGAGAAAGATCATTATTGTGCCTTTAAATGTTTTTTTAAAGGTTTTCCGAGTCATCTGTTTTTAAAAATGGACACTCGTATGTCTTACCTATTGATTGTAGTTCAATGGTTGTAACCTGACTCTGGATGAGATTAGCTTTTGCCAGTTTTAGCAGTCCTGAGCAAACCAGTTTGTTTCCTCCCTCTACGGCCCACAGATTAGCCTGTGCACCAGCCAGAGATACGGCACCTGTCACAGAAAAGTGGATGCATTAGCAAAAGTGTGAAACCACCACTTATTTTAAGGCAGAGATCAGGCCATGTTATTCAGCAAAAATGAAAAGAAAAAATGTTATTATACAATATTAATTCAAGAATTCTTTTTTCTCCTCTAGCTTTCTCACAAGATATTAGAAGGCATAGAGTTTTGGCAAATATATATAAGTATATTATATTAGGAAAATAATTGCTTTAGCAAAGCAAAACAGTGTCTTATGTAATAAAATCTCTCTCTTTCTCACATATCAAACAGACAAGCTCTACCCCTGCCAACTACACCAGCAGAAAAGACTTTACCATCACTTTAGCTGCTGTCTATCTAACACAGTTTTGCACCTCACAGTTTCAGAAGTAAATGGCAATGTGATGCTTTTTCAAACCAACTTTTTGATCTGTCTTTAACAGTTTATTCAGCACATTTATGTACAGGCTGTGTTATAATCTCTGACAATATAATTCAGACTACAATGCCTGTACACCTGTAGCCTGTGCCATCCCCCATTTCACAAGCAAGTAGAATCTTACATGTACACTAGCAAAATAATGGCCTTAATTTTGGGGTCAAAAAGCAAATCCTTATATTAAAATGTTAAAAATGTATGTCAATAGACATTTTAAAGAATTTATTAAAGTATATGAATGTCAAATGGCATCTACTAACTGAAAAAATTTGGTTAACAATCACATAGAGAACAACTATTAAAAACATTTTGTGGTGCATACCCACAAAAGCTGGGATACTGATGTTCTGGCCATAGTTGACCCTCATAATTGGAGCTATGACCTCATCAATAAAGCGCTGGGAGACGCCCAGTTCTAGTAGAGACTCAGAAAGAGAGCGTCGGGTCATGTTGATAAATCCTGAGCCCCCCAGGGAGTGCAGCAGCTCTTCTACTGAACTGAAGGCATAGCCATGGGCCTGATATTTATATATCCTGGCAAGAACAAGAGAGCAAAATGCGTCAAAGCAAGGTTAGTGAGGTATTAGATAATTAGAGGCAATAACAGAAGCTGTTTCTTTTTGTAAAGTCTTGACCATCTACATGTATGCTGGAATGGCATATTCTGCTTAACATGATACCCATCATTGATCATGTTCATTGACAAAATGAGTCATAGCCTCAGAAGTAAATGCGGTTTTAGTGGGCAGTCTGAATACATTATACATTAGGCTCTTACATAAGAGGTAAGAGCCTTCTCACAGAATGATGTAATTCAACTCATTATTCCAAAATCAATTACACACCTAGTATTCCTAATTAGATTTTTTTTGTTTATATCTCATTACGAACTACAAAAAAATTGCAATAATACCATTTATTTTGTTTTCAGTGTACATCTCTGTACAATTCCTGCTTTCTGTGGGTTTTTCATAATATGTAAAGCTGCTTTGAGGCAATGCAATATTGTGAAAAGTGCTACACAAACTGAATTGAAAATGGACTTCAAAACCATTTAGATGTTTTAGATGCAGTTACCCAACAAATGAGGTAAATGGTTGCCCAAATTAAATATATAAAACATTCCAAAAGGCTGTCATGATAACTTGATGATAAATCTATATGCTAGCAGAACTCCTAGAAAATTAAGTCACAGATGCAACGAAAACCCTCATTATTTTGTTAAAAAAATCTGAATACAGAAAGCTTTAAATGTGGCACTGGTTTATGTTTCGTCACCTCATAAACTTCTCCATGATCTCCTCCACCCACATCTGCAGGCGGATGAAACTGATGCCATAGCGCCACCACAAGCGAAACAAATCCAGCAGGTACCAATCAGTTTCTTCCAAGATAAACTCCTCTCCATTGAAAACTGCTGTTTTGCCAGCTACACTTTTACGGTATTTCAGCCCTGTGGAAACAAGATAAAACCTAAAAGCATTTAAGAGGACAAAAATAATGGCAAACTAAGCCATTTATAATTTTATAAGTGCTATTATTTTAAATATATCTCAAATGTCTTAAAGGTATTGCATTGTCTAAAGTTGCAGGCCCATGCAAAAGACGTCATTATGATATGGGGTGTTGTGAATGTTTGCCAATAATGATTCATTTATACGGTTATTTACCCAGTTGCTGGACAAAGTCCTGCATGTGTAAATTTAGGGAATGAATGATGGATCCGCCGGACTCATAATCTTGGTTGTTAACAGTAACGGTAGCCAGACGACCTCCAACTGAATCCTTCTCGAATACATCAATTCTCACTTCCGACCCAAAGTGTTGCCTCAGGAAATGAGCTGTAGCAGTTCCTCCGATTCCAGCCCCGACAACAGCTGAGTAGCACAACATCAATACATACACATCATCATAATAATACTGTATTGGATGTATGAGTGATTGTTCTGCGCGGCTAGAGTGATACAACTAAAGGGCTGATACATAAGAGATGCTGCATTAAGAAATCATATCAATGCACTGGCAACAACAGACAGTATTTAGACTTACCTATCTTTGAAGGAGGGGCACCGTCAAGTTTGGCAAAATGCGATTCCGCAAATACATGCGCGAAAGATAAAAGAAATACGTACACATACTGATGCATGTTTATGGCTAAATGAAACAATACGAGGCTCCAATAACACGTGTAAAATCAAAAAGATGCAGATGCTTACAAGTTGTACTGATGCATGAATTTCTATACATTCCTTAGTAAAGATGCACAAATGTTATTGTTAAAACGACACTAACGCATGCTCGCATGTCTCAAATCACCGTATGGCAACAACAGCGCATGATCGGCGCATGCACGCGCACGTTTTTAACCAATCAGTAAAGAAAAACTCTTTTCCGACCAATCAAAATGAGAAAGTCTGAGTCTCTTCCGCATTGAAATTCGTGACAATGGAGTATATTTATTCAAATAGATGGGCAGCTTTAGATTTTGGAATTTAAAGGTGCTGTTATATGAATCCCATCCGTTTTGTCTGGTTTCCTCAAGAGGTATAAAGAGATCTTAGAGGTCTCTGCACATCTTATGAGCATAGGAACGTGACGTCAGCAACGCAATGCATGTTGGAACTTTAAGAGACGACACAACAGCTGTGTACACTTTATAGGAAGCTAATGTTACACTATTAGCTTCCAGCAAAACAAAATACAAAAAGTACTTATTTAGTAAATTGGTAAAGTGCTTACTAGTAATTATGTGTCTCGTTATTTGTGTTTTAAAAGTTATACTGAAACATTT